>VZUA01064404.1:1944-34248 GCA_013401035.1 Horornis vulcanius
ATGTGAAATAGCTGGGGTTGTTTAGCCTGGTAAAAGGAGGCTCAGGGGGAACCTTGCCACTCTGTACAACCATCTGAAGGGAGCTTATAGCTAGGTGGGGCTTGGTCTTTTCTCTGAGTAATGAGTGACAGGACAAAAGGAAATGGCCTCAAGTTGCACTGAGGGAGGTTTAGATCTGGATATGAGAAAATATTTCTTTGGAGAAAGGGTTTCTGAGCATTAGAACTGGCTGCCAGGAAAGTGTTTGTGTCACTGTTCCCAGAGATATTTAAGAAATATGTACATCTCGTACTTATGGACGTGGTTTAGTGATGGACTTGGTAGTGCTTGGTTAATGGTTGGACTTGATGACCTAAATGATTCTGTGATTCAATGATTCTATGTGATGTGTTGAGAGGATGACATTTTGGTCAGTTTTGTGTTTATGTGTTTTCTTCCTCTAGATCCTTGTGCTTGTTCGGAACCCCAAGGACTCGGCTGTCTCCTATTACCACTTCTACAACAATCTATTCCTGCTGCCATCCTTCACCTCCTGGGATGAGTATTTTGCAGACTTCATGAATGGAAAATGTACTTTGTCCTACATCCTCTGGCATTTCTCCTAACATGAGGGGCATACACAGGGCCCTGTGCATGGGAATTCTGTGACACACCTTACCAAGGCACTACCAGAACAGGCAGAAATGGAGTACCAGAGAATCAGTTTTGTCTCCCACTTAGAATGGAGAGATCATGAGAAAGCTTTAGCCTGTCTTTTCCATCCCCACAAGAGAGCTTGTGGTTTGCTGTATCAAGTGGCCAGACCTGGGCCATTCTGCTCTGACCTCAGGAGAAAGAACAGACGTGTTGAGCTGGTCACCCCTTCGCTATTCTAAAGCCACACTTAGAAAGCTGTCTTGGCTGACTCCTCTGATCTGGTTAAGGGCTTGTATTGGGGAATACTCTAAACAGTTATACCTCTTCTTTGTTTGCAGTGGCCTGGGGATCCTACTTTGACCACCTAGTGGAATGGAACAAATACATTGACAACGAGAGGATCATGACAATAAGCTACGAGGAACTCAAAGAGGTGTGGCATTTCATCCAGCTCTTCCTTGAGGAGTGTGCTGTGTATCCCTCTTGATATGTACGAGTGTGGAAAACTAGAGACTCTTGGGCCAAGTCTGTCTGCTCCTTTAGAAGGATGTGCCTTTCTGAGTTATTCATTCACATTTAGGGGAAGCTCACGGAGGTTAGGAGGAGGATAGCCTTGCCTATTTGTGAAAGGAGTTTTATCTGGCAGAGGCACAGATCTGGGGAAAGAAGAAAAGGTCTTGAAACTGATGCCAGCTTGTGTAGGTTTCCTGACCTGAATAGTTTTCTGTTAGAGCTCTTGGAATTCCTTAATGGTATTGTGGGAGACAGCTTCCCCTGCTGGGCTTCCCACAGCGTGCTGGCTCCATGCCACAGCCACAGTGCCAAATCTTCTGGTTTCACCTCTGTGCTATGTTCCTTTGGGCAGGATCCGATACTGGGGATGAAAAAGATTGCTTCCTTCTTTGGATTTTCCCTGAGTGAGGAAGATTTTTCCAGAATTGCCAAGAAGACCAGTTTCAAAGCTATGAAAGAGAAATCCCATGAAACTCATGGAAAGTTTGGGGACGCCCTCTTCCGGAAAGGTAAGTCTCTGCAAATGGAGGTCTACTTTCTGAAGGAGAACTCCAGAAGGAGTTTTGAGTATATTACTTAGCATTGAACTCATTAGACTTTCTGGGTGGGTTCTCTCCTGTGGTGCCACCTGTACAAAAAGTTTCTGCTGTTGTCAGGATTTGGGGGCTGTTTATGGGAAATTTATCAGAGTGTCAGTCTTAATGTCCTCAGTCATTGCTTCCGTGTTGCTGTCTTTTTCTGCAACGGCCCGGGTTAGTTAGGTAAGCGAGGTGCAAAGGTGAGGGCCAGCACTGGTGAGGTATGGTACAGTTATGCACCAAATCTTCCTGGGCTCTATGTAACTCTTTGTTACTTGGTTGTAGTGCAGCTGTTTCCTGCTGTTCAGGTGATGAGGCTGCCCATGTCACTTCATTAAAGTCACCTTTTGGAGGAGGTGTGCTAATGGGACAAGAGTTTCTTGAACCTCAAGGGAGTGCATTGCTCGCTGCTCTGCTGGCGTCAAAGGCATCTTCCTGTTACCTACTCAGCAAGAACTTTATATGTCTCCTCATGCCAGTGGTGGTCCCAGAGATGGTCTCTCACAGACCTAGGGCCAGGGTCAGAGCTCTGGCAGCCTTCCTGCTCCCCATGACCTTAAGAGTCTTTGATTTCTGAATACTGCGAGTATGGGCTTTTTAAAATCCATTTCTTTTACCATTCCTTGGAGGAAGAGGGATTTTGCCACTCTCCTGTACCACCTACGACAAAAAAATTCCCCCTTCAGAGGAAGTAATTCGAAAATGTGCTTTCCCTTGTGACAAAACCAGATTCCCCTTTTTTCTGTGTAAAAGCTTCATGAAGTCACTGTGGAAATCCCCTTCTGGGGAGGGAGCGCTTGGAGGCAGCTAATCAGCAGTGCTCCTTTTTGTCTGGCTACAGCCTTTGCTTCTGATCATTGATACCTTTCCTGTCCCAGGTAATCAGACCTCTCAGGGCAATAAATATGATACTTCCTGCCTTGTGTAGTCAATGACTCTGCCCCACTGCCGCTTAGATATTATTTTCTCTCAGGAGCATCTTCCTTCAGTTTTTGGTACTTGTACACAGGGGTTGTTGGAAACTGGAGAGACCTCTTCTCTGAAGCTCAGAATGAAGAAATGTACCGGAAATTTCAAGATTCCCTAGGAGGAACAAAGATGGCAGCAAAGATAAAATATGATGTGTACTGCAAGGCCTGAAAATAAGCAGATGAGTAACATGACAGCAAGTCATGTTCCAAAGGTGATTCTCCAAAAAAAGTCATCGTCCGAAGGTGATACTCCCCATTTTTCCTTCCCATGAGAGAAGGGAGAAACATCTCTGGGAACTACCTGGCACCTCCAAGAATTTGGTAGGTAATTCTTAAGTGTGTCTGGGGTCCAGAACTTGTGCTTTGATTGATGTAACCAAATAAAATGTGTATATACTTCGAGTGAATGCCTGGCATCCTTTCAGGAGGGAGATGGTGCACAGACATTCTAGCACCACTCTGGTGGCATCCCTGTCTCTGCTTCTTGGCCTGAAATGATGAATGAGGCCCCTACAGGTCTTGTTGGTGAGACAGAGGGATTAACGCAGAGCCTCTCCTCTGGCACAGAAAGGACTTCACATGGATATATGGTGTGGGTCTGAACCACCAATGCCTGTATACAGGTAGAATATGTTAGTCTGGGTTTAGATCCATCCTAGCTGGCACAGTGTTGGCAGGTCAGAAAAGCCTTTGACATTGGCAAACTTTGCACATTGGTATGGAAAAGGGTGGAACTTCTCAAGCTCAGAGAGCCATGAACTCTTTAAGTAATGAAGAGCTATATTCTTTCTGGAATGTTTTGCTCCTGTTGGACTCTCTGGGAAGGTAAGTGGCAAGTAGAAAGAACCACAACACTCAAACAGGAGGACTGAAGGGAAGAAGCCCTTTGATGACCCTAAGCTAAACTAGCTGAACTATGAGAGTGGCATTTTTGTCACAATAAATACACTTACGCTACATAGGTACATTTTCTACACCTTCCTTGCTGATGTCAATGTCCTTGCTACATCTATGCAGAAGGTGTGGCATGACCCCTTGTCACAACCAATCTTGTGGGAAACCAGAAAAGCTATGGAGATATCTGTCTGACAAATGGAATTCAGTTCCTTGGAAGAGGGATTCCCCTGTCATGTTCCTAGGTAGATTTACCAGCAGGACTCTTACGCTTAACTATGATTAAATACTGAGCAAGCAGCAACCACAAATGTAATCAACAAAACTGGGAAATTGTTAAGTCCTGACTTGTCCCTGCACAGCGGGACTACCCTACCCTGCCCATGGCTCAAGACTCCATGTCAACCCTTCTGCTCCAGGCTCTCAGCCCCTGCTCCAGTGATGCCACAGCAGGGTCAGGCTTCAGCTCCTCACAGTCTGCCCTGCCTGGTCACTGGCCCTTCCAGGCTGGATGCATCCATGGACCCACATCCTGGCCAATCCTCAGCCCATCACCTTCCCCAGGAGAGTGTCCGATGCCTGGGCTGGGGCTGCCCAAGTGCCTCTGGCTGCTGTGCACCTGGCTGGACAGTGGGATGTGCTCTGGCTGCCATGGCCTGCATCCCCTATCTCTGTGACAGGGATAATGGGGAGTGATGCCACTCAAAGCCTGCTTCTCAGGCAGGTTTTCTAAATATGTGTGCAAGCGCTGCACATGTAAAAAAGCTCTGAGTGGAGAGGCTTGAACCTGATGATTCTGGGATTGTAGGTTTCCATTTCCAGAAGAGTAAGACTTTTTCTTATTCTGGGCTTCCATGGATGAAAAGAGGCAAGCGACCATGACCTGTAATTTTTGGAATTAGCAACATTATTACCTGTAACTTAGTACAGACCCTATACAATTTACTATATGGTGATATCAAAAGCTATCTAGACAATAGAAAACACTGTGTAACCTCAGAATCTGCAAGGAGTTGAACAAGGAGTTAAACAAGGGAACAAGCCTGACCAGAAATGGAAAACAATCACTAAAATATTCAAAAGGCTTTTGTTAAGATAAAGAGGTGATATCTGAAGGTCTGTTGGTTTGGACTTTTCTTCTGCAAAGATTTTTTGCAGCCTAAGGGCCCTTAACAGCCTGAAACTTTGGAAATTCTGAAGTTCTTGTAAACTAGAAGTGATGATGTGATTTTCACTAGCTTTCCTAAAATGCATGAGTCTTTCTTGCTTGATGAAGTGTCTATTGCTGCAGTACAGAATTGTGTGGCTGCATAGCAGTAATGCCCATGACCCATTAATGATGACTTCAGATTTGTGTGGAGGCACAGGAGCAGGGGTTGTTCCCTGGAGGAAGGCAGAGGGTGCTTCCATAGGCTTTCTTCATTGCAGGATGTAGGTAATTTCTTGGTGCTGGGTGGAGCTACAAGCTCACCTTCCACCCAGACTCTTGGACCCTTTTCCTTTCCCTTCCTATCCCTTTCAGTCCCAGCATTTGGGTTTACAGTTTACCTTCATGTTTTCTCCAAATCACTTAGAGAAACAACAGGCCATTTGAGGGGAAAGAAAAAAAAAAAAAGCACATTGATATTTGATCTGCACTATATCTCTTTACTGTTCCACTTCAATTTTTTTTCTCAGACAGAAAAGTTATAAAATTGTCCTATGTAAATATCATAGGTAATTTAGTGATAATTTGATGTCTGAGTTGTAGCATCTCAGATTTCCAACCAATCTTAAAAGAACTGTGTTAGAAAATGCTTTATGTGACTTATTTTAAATATAATATGGTTAAAATTCCACTCAATTAGATCGTGTGGTGGTGAATTATGGGCAAGCTGAGAGGCGTGCAGCCAAACTTTCGTGTCTACAGAGGAAAAGGACTTTTGGCTTCCAAACAACATTTTTGACAGAAATTACTGCAATACGATTTGGGGAGATGAGCTAAGACTCTCTTGATGATTAAAAGGATGAAATTGGATTTGGTTATTAGGAGACAAGGTAATGGTTGCACAGAAAATCTTCTGAGAACTAGTGAAAGCCTTGGATGGAATTGAAATCATATTAGTCTGTAAAGGCTGTTACTTTTTACTGATTCCTCCAATTTTTTTAAAAAAATCTTTTCAGAAATTGATCAATTGTATTTCCTTTAGACAAAGTTGTCATTACAGGCTGTTTTGGATTTACTTTGAAATACAGTCATCAGTCTTTGCTGATTTCTGAAGTCTTATAGTTTCTCATCTGATGTTACCCTACTTAAAGGATTCTCTTCTTCTGACCTCTCAGTCTATGTATGCATTGGGTGTACAAGCTGGAAATCTTATCTATTGTGAAAGTCCCTTCCTAAGGCATGCAGTTTTAAATCCTTTTTCCTTTGTTTTATTTAGTTTCATGTATAATTCATGGAACTATCTTTTTCTAGTAAAATGCTTACTTTGTATTCTAGTTCCATTAAAGAGAATGAAAAAATTATCTTTCAGAGGATAATTCATTCTCATGTCTTGCCCCATTTGTGCCTTTTCAAAGTAAGGCTATATCTTTTTGATTTGATCTGAAACTATACAGCATTTTCATACAGATTAGTTTTTAATTTCCTGTGTAAAATGTCTTTTCTGAGACTGTATGTCGGCCTTATAGGAGTGATTATATATTTCTGAATGTGAAGTGATAAAGTGCCATTTACAAAGACTAAGGACACACATTGTTTTTCAGTTGTGGCTCCATAGGCTACAGTTGCCTTCACTCATCCCTGCCAAAGACAAATGTTCCCTCAAATTTTTTGCAGAGCAGCTCCCTGGCTCTGTCATCCCAAGTAATCCAGACTAGGATATCTTTAAACGAACTGTGAAAAGATCTTCAGTTGTCCAAAGCTTAGAGGTGATCCTTTTTAGAGGTACCTTTTTATTTTTTACAGTGGACAGACCATAATCACTGAGTGACTGTAGATTTCTACTGACTCTAGATTTCTAAAGGCTACATTCACATTTAGCTAAACTAGGGCAGTCAGTGTTTAAAATAGAGAAACTCAGTGTTTTCTGAGTGAGAACATAAAAATATGACAGACCTTTCTCCTCACAGTCTTTGTCTCAGTCCAGCAACATTTTGTGGCATTTTGGGTTGCAGCTGGCCCCACACAGGCTGAATACTCCTTCGAAATCTGAGCTCATGGCTGCCCCAAAGGCTAGGCTTACTTCCCTCTTCTGATTGCAGTTGTCTGCTCCTTTTTTTGCATGAGCTCTTCTGTTTGTTAGACACCCCCAGCTTTATGAAACAGCACAAAACACTCACTTTTGGTGGCTGCAAGCTGTCATACTGACCCAGTTGTCTTGCACAACCTCACCCTTGGTGTCTCTGGGTCACTGAGAAAGAATTTCTTTCTTCAAAGACTTGGCTCTGTCATTTTCTGCTTCTTTCAAGCATCTACTAATATCTGCCTTCGCTGCAGGCTTCCTCCCCACTGGGTCGTGCCCTCATGCTCCAGAAGACTTTCCCAGCTCAGGGCTCTCCTTCACCCAAGACAGGGCAGGCACAGCAAGGCAAAGGGGCAGCCCCCTGGCTGGCCACTGGAAGGGAAGAGGGCAGACACAGCACTGACATATGGCATCCCCTCCCTCATACCTGCACAGGGGCAGCAGGGGTTGTAGATATGTTGGAAGTCGCAGTCGAAGGAAGGGCTCGGGGGGAAAACTGGACTTTTTTCTGTAAGGACAACTTTGGGCCTCAATTCACTGGTGATCATTTCAGGTTTATTGCATTCCCTCTGGTTGTTTTATTAGGAAAGTCATTCCTTATTTGAAGAATACAGAATTTATATATTTTCTGTCTGGAAACAGCTTACTAAGAAAGGTGTGCATTCATTATTTTTTAAAACAATATTGACAATTTTCAAAAATGTTAAACATATATATTTTCTGATCATTTGACATCTTTTTCATAGCCACGCAGTTTCATACTTACAGTTTTTTTCATATTGGATCCAGAATATCAAAGATAAAGCCATTTACTTCAACTTTTACTTGTTCTCCAGGATAAGTACTTCACATCTTTATGAATGGGAAAGGTTCTTCCCATTCTCTAGAAAGATGTTCTGATTATCAACATGTATGCATAAAATAGTTGTAGCCAGAGTGAGCCTAACTTTTTGGCAGTGAACAGAAAATCAGAATTTGAACTTGTGTTTGGCAGAAACTGCATTTTCTGACACTGCTATTTTGGTCTTTCCACCAGAAAAGTACTCAAAAACCTTAGCCCTGAATTCCCCCACTCTTGAAATAATTGTCATGTATTATTTTTAAGGTTCCAAAGACACTGGTGTCGTTCTACATTGAACCTTTCCTAGCAAGAGACTGTTTTTACTGACAGAGGTTGGTTTTGTGCATTTGGCTTCTCTCCAGCTAATGCACTTTGGCTGCTGCAGCTGGAAAGTGATGAGGGGAAATGTGGAGGGAGGCCATTGTACCCTCTTCAGTGATTCCTGTGTGCTTTCCTACCTACATCCAACTTTCTGATGGCTGAGAAGAAGCAGATCTGGGTTACCTGAGAAATGTTCATTTATAAGAGAGCTTCTCTGTCTGGCATCCTAAGGAAGAGGGAAGCATGGACTGAAAGATCAGGCAGGTTGGATATAGTCCTCAGACTTCTTGTTGGACAGTGTTTTCTAGGGCTTATTTTTTTGAAGACATGTAATTGTTTATAAACTGTGCAAAGCACAATATAAGAGCAGTCAGACTGATGTTATTGCCTGGAGATTTGCATTTATTTATAGAAACAAAAACAACATAAAAATATGCTTCTTGTGTATGATTCAGTAAGAGTTTATTAAAGTCCTGGGATCAAAAGAAAAATTTTCACCAAGACTGTATGCATCAGTATGGACAGTTACATTCATTCTCCTTGCTTGCAGAAAATGTCAATTACTTATTTTGAGCCTTTGTTGTTGCTATTTGTAAATATTTCAAAGAAAAGGCATGTTGAGTACTACAACCTGCATTAAATGGAGCAGGAAAATAAAATTTTGAGTTGCAATTTTTTTGAGGGGAGAAGGGTATAACATGACAGTGAGAAATACTGTTACCATGAAAAAGTTCGTGTTCAAAAATACTGAGATCAAAGGCTTGAGAGGACATACATTTGGAGACATAGATGATGTTAATTATACCACAGACCATGCATGCTAAAATATTTGAATTCATTCAGAAGGTTCTTCCAGGATTGAAACCTAATAAAGGACCTCTGAATGTCCTCCTGCTAATATAGAAAATCTTAATTTCATCTTATTCCTCTGTAGACAGTTTACTGTAAAGAAAATTAAATACAGCCCAGGAGCTGGGAACAAGTCAGAATTCAATCTGTTATTTATCCCACCTAGTTCTGGATATTGTACTTCCTTGCTCTTCTGTTTGTTAACCCTTGCTTCATAGTCCAAGTCCCACAGATGAATATAAATCTGAAGTTATGAAAGGAAGGTAGTGGTGAAGAAGAAACCCTTTCTTCTTTACCTAACACATCTATGCTTTCATTGCTGCTGAATACATTTTTCTCTTCAACACTGGCTTGGGAATTGACTTGCCTGTGCAGTTGAGTGAAACAGGCATTTAAGTGATGAATATCTAAAGTCAGTAAGCTATGAGGAATCAAAAGAGGTGGGGTTAATGCTATTTAAAGTAAAACATATTTCAACTTTTAGTCAGATTATTACTGAAATCATGTATTGTAGGTCATAATGACCCATTAGGATCAGTTGTATGATGCTTGAAAACAGAAATGGTCAGGAAATTGCTGTTCCTGGAAGTGACATTAAATGAATGCATATTTATGCAATACAGTTACTGGCTGTTATTGAAACCTGAAATACTAAAACATATTTTTGGAAAAAAAAACTGGAAAATTTTGCATAAAACTTCTATTACTCACAAAGCCTTTTTTCATGAAAAATATTTTGGATGGAGCTCTTAATATATACATTGAAATGCTTTTAGAAACACTAAAAATTTGGTTTGGATATGACATAGTTCTAATTAAATCCTTTGGCAAATGAGCAATTTTCCCAACTTCAAACAAAGAACGTACTAAAGATGGGCTTCAGAAATAAAAGCACTTGGTGTTACAAACCATATGTCCAGTGCTCTCCATAACAATTCTTGGCACCCAAAGTATGCACATCTACACATCCCCAGTCTGTTGACAGAATCAGGACAAGTCTTAGAGGTTCACTTTCTTTCCTAAGTTGTCTGGAATGTGTTGGCCATGTATGAATCATCAGTGACCTAATTTTCAAAATTATAGAGAATTTATTTTCCACCAATTTTATAGGTATGAGTAGATGGTGATACCACAGAATAGCTCTTAAAATCAGATCAGCTGATGTATCTTATATAAAGACGCATAAAGTGTTTTGGTAAGAAATTTTGCCCAATATGGCATTATTTTTTAAAAAATATCCAACATATTTTCATCGAATTTAAATTACAAGACTGAAATCAAGATTTATGTATAGAATATGGATCCTATAGATGGAACTGAAAATTGCATTGCAAAAACATGAAATATAATTCATTTAGCAAAATTTTTAACTACTGCTTGCATGTGTTCTCTCTTATTGGCATTACTGCAGATTAAAAATATCTTCTAAGTGTCTTCTTCAAAAAGTCTGAAATACATGGGCATGTTGGGGATGCTACCCCACCATCAGACATCCTGCTTCCTTAGTTCAGTCTCTCCCTATCCACTGGAAACAGTTCCCTGGGAAACACGCTTTTGGCTCATGACCCTGTGTCTTCCCAGAACACTTACTCTCACAAATACAGAATCATAAACCGTGTCAATGAATCTACCAGAGTTTCCTGAAAGTTATTGGTAGTACAGTGTTTCCCATTTGCATAATTTTGTACTGGCAAAATAGCCTTGCACGAGGAGAAACATCTGCCTACTGCTTCCCTTCCTACTCTGCCTCTTACATTTTCTCAGTGGAGCCAGGACCCAAAGCCTGTTTACAGCAAGCCCACTGAAGGAAAATTGTGAAGCCTACAGTTACAGTGCTGGAACACTGCCAAAGGTACAGCCAAAATATAATTCAATATAAATTCTGAATCACTATCAGATGTTGGGCATGAGAAGGGTAGTTGAACTCCTTGGGTCTCCTTGACTAGTGAAAGTTGAAGCATCTGCCGAGAAGACCAGTTTCCAAGCTATGAACCCCCCAAAAAATTGGGAATATTTTTTCAGAAAGAGTGAGCTGATAATTTTTTGGAGACAGCAGTAAAAAAAATCTATTCTACTTCTTGGTACTAATAGCATGTCTCACAATTATATAGCTCCTGCTATATAGAAAAATATGTGGATGCATTTACAGAGTAATACCAAGAATCACTGAGCTCACCTAGGCTCAGTTATCTAAAAGTTGGGTATCTAAGCTATTCATCCTGGTATATTCATAATGGAGAGAAGTAAGTGCTTGCAGCAGAAAGTTCATTTATTGCTAGATATCAGTCTTGGTGTATTACCTCATGGGGGTACTCTTCCCTGAGACTGCTTTGTCCCCTGAGGACATCTCATCCAAAAATACAAAAATTTATTTACCACTTACTTAGAAGTAATCTATTAAAGAGTTATGTTATGGGAAAATGGCCCATATTTAAAAAAAAAAAAACAGTTGCGAATCATAGCTTGTGAGCTGAACAATACAAATCAGTTACTGCACACTCCTCATGACACTAATTCACTAAGGCCACGGAAAAGTGACCTGCTCTATTTGACCCTGGTGGAATGAGCTGGATTCTTACAATTTTGTGTACTAGTTAATACAACACAAATTTTCTGTGAAGAAAAAAAAGTAATCAGTTGGATTTTCATATCCTGTTGAGAAATTCCATTAACTCCATGAATTTTATGATTGCTTTTAGATGAAGCTGCATGCAACTGAGTGGATGAGAAGAAATATTTAATATCATGAATTGTATTTTAGCAAGAATTAAAGTACACAAGTGTAATATTTGTCATCCTGTAAATCACAGCTCAGGTGCTGCCTAACTCCAGAGGTGAAACAACTCAATTTTTGTCTTAAAGGTCTTTATACACCCAAACTTTGCTTCAAGACATAACCCAAGAACCCTTCTGTCTTAACAGGCTTAGAACCCTGGGGCTTCCTGAAATCATGTATAGCCCATTTGAACTGCATAGTTAGATCTCATCTTTCCCTCATACTCAGCACTTTTGGAATATGAGCCTCCATCTGGACCTCTCCAGATGGAAACAGCTGAAAATGCTAATCGTTTTTACAAACCTTTTGCAAAGCATGTAGTGTTGATTCACCAGAACAGCATTCACTACAATAAAATGCTTGCTACTTCTGGTCTGCCTACACAATCCCAGATGAACAATCTTGGTTTTACTAAAATGGTTTATTTAGCCTGTCACTTTTAAAATGCTTTCTTCACCTCAGAATTACTTGGAGGCTGAAAGGCTCAACACAGCTCTTCTGGTAATTGCAACCTGGATGGAAATTCTTGGCATTGGGCTGAGGAGAAATGTGCCAGCCTGGGAAGCAGGATCTTCTGGTGGCCTGAAAGAAAACATTGGCAGGAGACTAGGGCACTGTGAGGAAGACATTTGAAAACTAAAGACATATGAAATAGTGCATATGTGTTGGTTAATATAGCACAGCATATTTATTTCACTCCAAAAATATTCAAGGACTAAAAAAAAATGAATTCCCATTTCTAGCAGGCCTTTTTTTCCCTGAACTGAAGTTTATAGACTTCCCACAGAAACTTAATTTGACGGCCACTTATGAAAGCCAGACTATGTTTTACACAGCATTGTGTCTGAGCACAATATTTCAGATACTCCTTGTCTGGCATGCTGAGAAGAGCTGGGCAGTTCCACACGAGTTCCAGTTTAAAGATTAACCCATTTAAAGATTATCTGAGTAACTTGGGGCAGCATTATAAGCCCTCTCTATAGTTACTGGAAATAAATAAATCCCCCTGTGTATAAAGGGGTGAGTCTGATTTTAGATGGGTTGAATCAACTTCAGGTCTCCCCTGACACTGCAGCAAGTTTTTGTTGGTGCTGTAACTAAGCTTACCAGATGCAAGTTTTCATGGTATTAATAAATCCACTTATTAGCAAGGATGGATAGAATATGTAGGCAATGCAGTTTTCATTTTATCCCAGATTTAAAAGATGGTAGTAGTCACTGAATATAGAAGGTGTTCCTAGAATTTTATAGAGATGAAACTGAACGTATTCCATAAACTGGAGAAATCATAGGAGTTATTAAAAAAACAGAGGGAAACACAGCCTTTCCAGAGTCTTTGACTGTTTTTTAAAAAGTTAGCTCCATTGAATTCTATAACAGCAACAGAATTTCCTATTTAATGCTTGCAGAAAAAATAAATTTAGGATGTTCTTAAGTTAGAGAAAACACAAAAAAAGTAGAAGAGTTTTCAGCTGTGCTGTGCACATACAACTTCCATGAGCACTGACGGTAAGGAAGACACAAGCACGCTAGGGAAACAAGCCCACTGGAATGGCCAAGCTTCCAGGCAGGCGATTGTGATTCCAGTAGGTGTGACTCTTGTTCTGCCCTACAAGCAGACAGCACTTTAAGGATTGGCATTACTTTAAAAAGGGAAAGACAAAGGCCTTTAGTGTCTCTTCCACATTCTTTGTTAACCTGGTGGCATTTTGATTTCAGCAAGGGCTTGCTTTCTCTGAGCTCTGGCAGAAGCAATACAACCTGCACATCTGCCAGTGCTTTTAGGAGACATCCTGTGCTCCTGGATCGTTTGCTGCAATGTTTGAAAAAGCATACCAGAGGGCAGAAGTGATTGACTGCTTTCCAGAGCCCGGCTGGCTGGAGTGGGAGTGCGGAGCCCTCCGTGCTCCCTTGCCAAGTGCCAGCTGTTTGGGTGATGTGATCAGGCTGGAGGGGTGGTATTGCATGCACAGACCTCTTCCAGCCTGGCACTCTGAGTTACTTCTCTACTGGAGACCCGTTCTTTTCCTCCTCATGACTAAACTCAATCCAGATGGTACCTCCCAAAGTGAACAAACATTTTTTTCTCCGTTTAGTGCAAGAGTAACACATAAAAAATGTTAAAAATGCAAAATTCAAAAAGTGGCATGATGAATGTGGTTCTGTGGCCAAAGATCCAAACAGCTATGAAAAGACTTGTTAGATACATCTTGATAAACAATCAAGAAGCTTTAAATAGCCACACCAGAAAAAATGAAATAAGGAGTACATTTTCCCTTTGAAGTTTTGACACGGGTAGCAATCACAGACTGTACTATTTTTACAAACCTCACTAAGTATTTACATGCCTTTTTTTCCCAAACATTTTTCCACAAGACAGCTGTGCGACAACAGCGTAGCTACTCACACTTTTGGGTACTCTGCAAGAAGAAATGTTGGAGATGCTTTTGGATATATTCTCTCACTGTTCCGCATCACAGTACAACATGTGGGCAGGATTTTCTGTGCCAGAAGGACTGAGAATATTCTTCTGTGCTATTATTGTCACCAAGAAAAACTGATTCTGCTGGCAATGGAAAATGTTAAATTTCAATCATAATGGATCTGATTTTTCAATCCCATAGTGGAGGCATATGTGAGAAAATATTGTGGCCATATCTGATTACCATATATAGAATTAGATAACAGAAAATGTGGTGCTTTATAAGTCTAAAATACCTAAACAAGTTTTTTTTTGCAGGGGTGAAACCAGTTTTATTCAAGTCACACTTGTATCCTTGGCAGCTGGTAGCTCTCACCCCAAGGATGAAGCCTGCCATTTGTACAGCTCGTTCAGCCAAGAACTGAAAAAGTACATCATGGATCTTATTTTGCCTCCAGATGTTCTGTGTGACAAGTCCTTGCCACAGCTCAGCTGAAGCCCTTTGGGGCCAAAGCAGGACAGTCTCAAAGAATGCTGCCAATTGAATGAAAAATGTTCAATGTATTTTACACAGATTTGAACATCTGTGGTACTCAAGAAGATTTCATGGAGTTCCATTAATCACAGAATCATAAAATCATTAAGGTTGGAACATGTAATTAGCTTCACAATGTTGATGAATTTTTCTCCATGGTTTATGGCTAGGGAGATTGGCACAGAAAAAATAAGCAGTCAGCCCTTGGGAAACAAAAATATTTTATGCCCTAGAGGGAAGCAGAACTCAAACAAGTCAAGCAGTAAACCTGCCCATATCTTATTTTCCACAACACCATTTGGTGGAACTCCTGTTTCTGATTTGGAGGAGATGGCAAACAACAGTTCAAGGTTACAAAGAGGTGTTTTTCTTTACAGCAATAAAAAGAGGGGAGAAATGCATTTCTTCTCATATCTCCTTCTTATAGGTATCTATTAGCAATTGACAATTCCAATAATGGAAAGCATAAATTTGTGCAATTAATTATTCAGGCTTCAAAAAGAAGGAGATTGTTTTAGACTGTGTCCTTCTTTTTAAAAAGGTATTTGTATATTTTGCTTTCCAATTTTGATCCTGTATGATAGATGTAAAATATATTTTTAGCTTTCCTCCACAACCACTGGAATTAGAAGCATTGCTATTGTTGAGAATGAGAGCTGAAATCCCTTTCAGAAAGGAACTAGGGTTTTCTGGAAAAGGCAATTTCTATAAAGCTCATCATAGCCTCTATCAATCTTGCATCCCTTGGTTGGCAGAATAAAGTTTTAAAACATCCCAATCTCTTCATGGGCAACATGGAAAATAAACAGGATCTTTCTGCTGCTTTCAGACCACATAGCTGTAAACATTTCCAGCTAGGATGTTTGATGCAGGTGTCTGGGTTCTGGTTTGCTGACTGGACAGGCTGGAAACATCTTCCATGTACATGGCAGCTCCTCCTGGTCCTGGCAGACACTGCAATGCTTAGGGGGAAGTGATGGCTGGAAGAAAAGACTCCCTCTGATATGACCAGGGGACCCCATTCAGGACATCCTAGGTTTTGCAGTACCACCATTTAGATGTAGTTTACATGACTTTGGTGAAGCAACTGGTGCTGCTCCTTGTTATGAGTTGTACCTTATCACACCTGTGCAACTTGTGCTGTTGACTGGAGATGCAGAGAAGCAATCAGGCACTGAGCAGCAGTGGTTAACACAAAAGGAGCAAGTACCCTGCCACACATTTAAGAAGGGGAGTCCCAAACCCAGAGGAATGCAGCTTTGGCTTGCAGATCCTAGGCTGAGCTTTAAGGCTGTTAAAAAGAAACAGATTTTGTAGGTGTCATAATAGTAAGAGGGCTTTCAAATTGATTTTGAAACTTTTGACACCTGAAACAGTGTAAGAACAGATGTGTTGGTTTTCCTGCATGGGAAGGAGTGGTCCCATGGATGTATCAAGGTGGTTTATCAGTTGAAGGTGAAAGATGTGGAGTATCTGTGTGCTTCACACAGACGTTCAATTTTATGCTTGCTGGAAGGAGTGGGGCAGAGCAGTGGGTATTTCTGTCTGAACTGAGATACATCTGCAGACTTGTGTGCTGGGGGAATGGGTACTGGGGGTTGGAGGTCCTACAGTCAGGACTAGGAGGATCATGGATGTGGTGGCTGGGCTCCAGGGCCCTCCTGGGATTCCAGAATTGCCCTGGTCGTCCAAGAACTGCCCAGGTCCTTCTCAGCCCCACCAGTGGCAAATGGCAAAATCTCATACAAGCTGAGATGAGAAGGTGGTTACGAACCCAGAACAGCATTCTGGAGCCAGCAGTCAAGGAGTGTGGGGCAAAAGAATCCCTCCTGAAAGGCTGAGCCCTCTTTTGGATGTGGGTCAGTGTGTGCCTTTCTCAGAGTTTTAGGGATGTGTGCAAATGGTCTGAGCACAGCTCTCTGTCTCAGGCAAGAACTGAGCAAAACTCTCTGTCAACAGGCAAAAAATTGTTGCTTCTTTGATGTTTGGGCAGGTAATATAAGAGCAGATACTAGCTTCACAGTTTACTTCAAGGTATACTACCCAGTTTTTAAACACTACTGTATTATCAAAAATTACTAATGAAATAAAAATCCTTTGAAGGAATTTCATGGTAAGAAAGTGATTGTAATTCCAAAAAAATAACAGAATCAGAAGAAATGGCACCTAACCATGGGAGATAACATATTGCACTGAGATTTGTTTCTGAGCTTGATTAGGCAAATTTCTGTGGTACCACTGAGTGTCTTGCAGTGTGATTTTCCAGCTCTGTCAGATGGAAGATGCTTTTATGGGATATCTGTGATGATATGATTTTTTTTAATATATGGGCTAGAGATCTCCTGCCTTCCTCATCTTTAGGATACCAGCCAGCTGTTTCCAGCAGGAAACAAAGTGGGTAAGGTAGGGGTCCCGATTTTGTTTGCAATTTTTTTTGGAGGAAGAGTAGATACCCTGTTGTTTTTTGCCTGCTCTGGGCAGATTCCTGGTGACTTGAACAGCATTGCATGGTGGAGACAGACTGATGGGAAAGTATGGAAATGTATGCCCTGGGCTGGAGGGGGGAAAACATTGGTTTTACTGCACTGACGGCTCTGGTTGCAAACTCAGTAGCTCTTGTACATTATATAGATGTTAGATGGAAGAGACCAGCTGGTTAATGGTGTCCTGCTTTTTCTGAGAATCTTTCTGACTAGCCAGTGTTGGGCATATACAGTGGCAGAAAAATCATGACCAAGAACTTAGTGAATCCCACTGGGGCTACTACTTTCTAAACTACATGATAAACTGAATTAGAAATACTCCAGATTCTTCATTTTTTATTATTAAAGAAAAGGCTCCCTAAGTCAGAAACCCAATGTCACTTTCATGTTGAGCTGAGATGCAGGAACATCCCAGCTGTGACACAAAGCTGCTGTTACCCCTGACCCCCTTCGTGCAGCACACCCTCAGCAGTCTGTCATATAGAAGTTCCCACTGCAGGTACTCCCATCCCCCGCCCCGCAGACCCCAGCTGCTGTAAGTGCAGTGGTGTGACTGCATTGACGAAGCTGACACTGTTGTTCGGCGTTGCCTAATAACGAGAAAATACCCGAAGCCCGACAAGCCAAAAAAGCACGGGCTGCTCGTGCCCTAAGGGTGTGAGCGCTAGGTGTCACCGCAGCCCAGGGAAAAGGCAGCACTACAAGGCACCCAGAAACTGCCTGGGAAAAAGAAATATTTTGCATTTCAGGAAAAGTTGATTCTGCTGGTGGCAAAGAAAAAGACAGCTATGTTATAAATATACACCCAAGTATACATATATAAATTTTCTGTGAATAGCATCTTTTATTCAGAAGGAAAACAGTAAATTGCTCTCTATGCTTGGATAACATTTGTTAGCACACAGTGATAGAACTCTCATCTTGTTTCAGCTGAAGACTCCCATATTGAAAAAGGTCTGCTGTACTGAAACTAATCAATGCTATTTCCTTAATTAGCTGCAAATGTCAGATAACTGATATAACTTAGGACACAAGAGAGTATGAAACACAATATGTAAGTACAGAGCTTACCAAACCAGAAACAAGCCTATGGAAACACAGCTATACCTCTCTAACACCTCAAATGGTTCACTCATCTTTCTTAAACTTTTTAACCTTCCCCCCCAATTACTTTCCCCCTGCATCCTAGATATCCTTACTTTCTTTACTCATTCTGTCTAAATGTGTTCTGAAATAATTGCAAGCACTGCGAGCTGGAAAAATTAGATGGAAAAGTAAGAAATAAATACAAATTTATATTCTGAGCAAATGAATCCTTTTATTTCATTATGTCTGGATTTCATAATTTGCTGATTTTAATGTAGAAGAGCAGTGTGAATAAGAAACAAAGTTCTGGAAATGGGTTTGGGGTTTTTTCTGTCTTTTGACAAATGTTGGCTTTTGTCAAAATAACCCCCCATAAAACCTTACATAGCTCCCTTGTGAGTTCTTCCTATGCCAATTAAGTTCAAATGAAATGGAGTGGCTTTTTATTTACTTTTTCAAAATTTTATTTATTAAATGTGTCCAGACAGCCTGGGGCTACCATTAGAAATTTGCAAATAAAACAAATGGCCTATTGATCTGTGTCAGCTCAGCTCAGAGTCCCCTCCAGGATAAACTAGACATGTTCACCACCACATCCTCAGGCAAGGGCCTGAGCAAACAGATGAGCCATGCATCCTGCCCAAAAAATCAACAAGCTGGAATACTGGCAGACCAGTGGAGGAAATGATACTCACAGGCACAAGGATCTCCTACTGGTGAATAGGTAGGAGGCACTTCCATGATGAAATGTCCCTCCTAAGAATGACAGGTGAAAGACTACCCCTGCCAATCTTCTGCAAAGGAAGAGAGGAGGACTGGGAGGTAATCTGGTGTCTGTCTTGCCTTCTCCCAGCAGCGAGCTCACAGCTGAGCTCTACATGCATCCACTGATAGGAGTATTTTCCACTGAATGGGTGGGTAATTATGGATCCAAAAAGGTTTCTGGAGGAGGTGAATCACAGGATTGGCTGTTCATTTTGCAGATCCAAGGAAAGGATACAAATTCATGGTGCTAAGTGAGCTGCTCTTGACCCTGCTTTGAGAGGGGGTCTGAACCACAGACATCTAGAGCTCCCCTTCCCACCTGAAAGTTTTTTTCTATTTTCTAGTTCCCAGGTTCATAGGCTGTATTACAGAGAAGTGATAGCGAAATTGAAATTTGGGTTTACACCATTGCAGACAAGGAAAAAACAGGGAGTTCAAAGATGTTGTAGTAGGATCAAAGCACTCTAGGAAAAGAATGTGACCTCATGGTGGCCCACCAAATTTGCTCTAGTTTAGTTTAGGAACTTTTTTCACCCAGTTACTTCAAGTGTGAAATTATCCTGTTAAGAATGGGTGTTAACAGGTTAAAGAGCTGCAGACTGATAAATGCAGATCTCCTCAATCATGCTTGAGGAGAGGTACTTACAGGCAGCATGGGCTGCCAACAGGACTATCTATCAACTCTGTAGGTGTCCAGACCATAACTGAGGTAAGCCAGCAGATGACACGCAATTTTTCATAAGATGTGAATATTGAGATCTATGACACACAGCTAACATCAGATGTTGTACAAAAAAAAAAAAAAAAAAANTATTATTTACTATAAGAAACATGCCCGCACAGGATCAGATCACCAAAAAAAAAAAAAAAAAAAAAAAGATTTAAAGGTGAGCTGAGGTAAACTGGAAAGTTTTGCATAGTTGGAATTTTTTAGGGTTTAGGGTTTAATTACTAGTTAATTTATAATTAGTGAGAGATAAATTCATATAGTTAACATGAGCTTAAAACAATATTTTCCATAATGAATTTTTGTTTTATGTCAAGACCTACAATCAGGGTCCAGGTCCCTAAACAAGATGAATGTCTCATAGACCGGGTGAAACAGCATTTTGCTTAACTCTTCTTCTGACATTTTTCCTGTAGAGTAGGAATATGCTGCTTCCTTCTAACTATCTCAGTGCTAGCAAGATCTAATGATTCAGTGTCAGCCTTTGTGCTCTTGGTGTGTTTGATGCCATCCCATCATTCTCCTTTCTTCTTCGGTCCTGTACTTCCTCCCTTCTCAGTTTATTTTCCTTTATATGGTCATATTCACATCTTTTCCATAAACTACATGTTCTTTCCTCATTTTTCTTCTCCTTAAGCATAAGCTCTCCTTCACCACGGCCAACTCTGTAAATGTCTGAGTCTTGCTGAATCACTCATTAGTATCATCCCCACAGACTTCTCTTGAACAATCATTTCCAACAGCACATCAGCACATCATGACTGCCAAAGAAGCCGCTTGAATGGAAACAAACGGCAACTCAACGTGCCCAGTGTGACACCAAACACATGTGATGTCATTCCACGACCACAAGACAGTGTTATTTTGTTTTGATTTTCCCCAGCCACTGGTACTGGACTAGCAGCTTCACAAAGAATGGTTATTTAATGGCTGCTGTGTAAGCCAGACAGCCTGAGCTAGTAGCTTGAGAAAGCTGTGATTTGATTTCATCCTGGCCAGCCTGAAAGTCTGAAGCATCTGACATTACACAGGCCCAGACAAACAGAAGATATAAGACAGTGATTTCATAAGAGGAATTGAGCTGTTATAATAAGCTTAGGGACCAAAAGGTGAACAGCAAAGGTTAAAGAGAGCATGGGGAAAGACAGTCTACTTTTCTTCCAGCATAAGAGGAAAAATATTTGTCTTCTTTCCTCTAGCTCGGAGCACAACAGACCTCTCTCATTTCTTACTAAATAGGGGAATCATATGATCAATCAAAATATGGAGTTTGCTTTTGGCTATAAAGTAGCAATCCAGACATGTAGTCTCTTTCAAGCCCTTGGCCAGCAGTCACTCGAGCACTATCATGTACTGTATATGGCAGAATATTTAAGCTATCCCTTTTCAATAACATCTAGCACAGCAGAGAAGAGAAGAGCTAGATCAAGCAGAGTGAGACAGGAATGGTTTTGTCTTCTAATGGCTGCTTCTGTGAAAGGAGGATTGGACAGACCCTGCCTTGCTAACTAAGAAAAATAGAAAGTGTCATGGGTATCAAATGCTTGAGCCAAAACAAAGAGAAAATAAAATTGCAGTATCAGCAGATTCTTCTCTTTGGCTTTCCATAATGGAGAGGAGCTAAAGAACCCAAAGAGAGCAGGCACAAGCACATATATGTACCATCTTTCCACTGACTTCCTGTCAGGAGACACCTCCTTCCAGGGGCATCCCTGCTTCTTTTTTTCTTTACCCATCAGGTCACCAGACCTAAATATATTTCTTGCTTATTTAGATCCATTGAAAGTAATACATGGAAGGTTTCTTCCCAGGTATTTGGTCAACTTCTATTGAAAATATAAGAGGGAGTGTTTAGTTTCCCCTACTCATCCAATCCTAGTCCCCTGTCAGAAACACAAAAGCTTTATTTGTCGTAAATGCTGTACCATAAAACTTCCTCTGCTTTTAGTCACAAAAATTCCACCTACTGAGTTGTCTTGCTATGCCAGCTCCATGCTTTTGCCATGGCCAAACATGACATTCCCAGTGTTCACAATGGATGGAAACTATGGTGACAGTAAGTTCAGACATGTGCTCCAGGCATGCCTGTACAAGCATCATGGAAAGGCTCTGACAACCTTCCAGCTAAGTATTTCCATTGTCACTGTGCTTTTAGACCCTTGCTAACAATTCAAGGTAGAAAGTATTCATTTTTCCAGACATCTTTTCGGATTCTCAGACAACCCACAGAAATATTGAAGTTTTCACACTGATACTTTCCCCTTAATATACTTCCTTCAAAACTTGTTTACTATAAGTTGGCTACCTGCAAAAATTTGAGCCTGGTTGTGACAGGCTGCTCACATCATATGATGTCATTTGTGTTAACTGAATTTGATAAGCAGAAAAGCATTTTGTGCAAGAACTGTTGCACATGCATTTTTTTGAATAGTCTCATGGGAGAATATTCAATCAACTTTATTATTAATTCTTTTTCTCTGGGCGTTCATGCCAGTGAAATATAGTCAATTTAATGTTTAAGGAAAGACTGAAATGTCGAAGGGAAATAGCAAATGGCATAAGCATATTTATTTCATTGCAGTTATAGAAGATTCTTGTATTATTTTTTCAGTACTGATTTTCTGGAATTTGAAATAGATTCATAAATTGGTACATTCCTCCCAAAGAATTAAATATCATTTGAGTTGCTCACAGAACTGTAATATATCCTCACAGATTTCATTGGAGCTTTGTATTTCTGCGCAGGTTATCAACACTAGGATCTGTAGGACAGAAATAGGAATGCCATGGGTTTTTTTAAAGACTGGTTTTCTGCTGAGTTCACTAAATATACAAAGAAATATGCCAAACATCTCTCTATTTCAACCACAAATTTGCATTTTATCATTGCCTCTTTCCAAGTTGCTTATTTCTCTTTCTAGGGGCCAAATGACAATTTTCTCTTGTAAGGAAAACATATTTCTCATCAGAACATTTAAAAATCTTTAAATTTTTTTTAAAGATACCTGCTTTCATTAGAGAATGTACTATACTCTGTGAACATGTACTGAATTATGAAGAAAAATAAATAATAAAATATGTTTTAATGGTTCACTTGAATTTGACAGCAATTTTCTATCCTGATCAACACATAAGACACTTGTAGTGTTGCCAGTTCACGTAATTTAAGCTTTAAAGTTTCAAAAGTTGGTGTTCTGCTGTGAAGCTTGATATTGACCCATTAGCAAACCTTACGCTGAGTTATCACCAACATACTGAGAAGTGTCCACTGTGTGTGTAAGTAAAAATTATACAATTTCTTCTGGGACCAAAATCATTCAATTGAGAATAAAAATAGTATCAGATGACTCTGTTTCAAACAAATGTAACCCAACAGTGAGTATTTACAGCTCCTAAGTGGAGAACATGTAGTATGTTAACATTGAAAGCAGAAGTGTTAAAATTGCTGGGTAAAGCACTTGCCCAAAACAATATAAAAGTCTGATGCATAAAAGAATTAAAAAATCTCTCAGAATGATTGCTTTAGAAAAATGTGTGTGAACTACCTCTTTTCCCTTTTCAGAGTGAAGAGAAGACAGAAGTTGTACAGGTCTATTACTATCCTTTAGTATAAAGACACCGATCACTCTGTCCTATGGAAGGTTCATTACTAGAGTATGACAACAGCTAATGCACCTATACAATGGAAGGTCTATTATTAATGGCCCTGCTAATTGCTGGTGACAGTGAGAGAGTGAATTTCCACAGTTCATAGCCCTTTGTAAGTCTTCTTCTGGAACATTTCTCTCCACTATCATCACCCAGGCTCCCCCTCTGACCTCTTTATCAGTCAGTGAGTGGTACCAGAGGCTTAAGACATGATCACTGCAGTGTGCCATGTGTGCTCTGCACTGCAACACAACACAGGGAGAAACTAGAAAAAAAATACCCAGTACTTTAAAAAATATAGGTTCCTGTAAATACTTTATGAGGTAATGATAATGTAATTTACTTCCACTTTTATTCTTTTGTGCTTACTTACTTCTCATGAATTATCATGTTTCATCTTCAAGTGAATCTTCTTATTTACAGCTATGCAGCCTGATCTAAAATTCACTGTGGGCAGTGGAAATCCTGCCAATGACATCAGTGAACTTTGGATCAAGCCCATATCTACCTTAGAACTCTGTTTTCCTTGACTCCTACACATGAAATCAAGACAGAACCTGGCTTACCTATATATTTGAGGAATAGAGAAGTAACATTAAAAAAACAACACTCTTATGTTTGCTTCCAATTCTGCCTCCCTTTCAAAGGGAAGAGAAATGGCTGCTCATTTCAGCACCTCTGCAATTAAAGGTAATATAAACACCTACATGTTACATTTTATTTCAAGTGTGCTTTATATGCAGCAAACCTTAGAAAGCTGATGCTTTTCGCTCCCACTTTTTGCACCACAGAACAAATGGTTGAATGAATCCCCATGGTTTGGTACAGATAATGTGACACGGATGTTGCTGAAGCACTGCACTGGCCCTTGGACTGTATTTGGTGTCTGCAGGAGCACCTGGAGCCTTCCAAGGCCTTTGAAGCACTTGGCCTTTCACAGAAATGTACCAAAACACAGTGATACTGCTAGTGGTTTTAACAGGGAGGATTGGTGTAATGTCCTGCTCTGTGTGAGACAGCAAAGGGATCACCTCTCACTACGCCAGCTTTTAAAACTGCCAAAGCTTCTTTAGACTCTTTGTTTACCTTTAATGCTCGTAAAGGTTACTGTACTTACATGAAATCCTAAGTTATGAGGTTGGCAAAACCATCCTGAGTATCTTCTGTCTAAAAAGAGACAATATTAAAACAATAGAAGTACTTGACTATCAATTTTTAGTAATGCCAACTTTGAGTTGGCATTTGATCTGTTCAGAGAGGTTTAAAACACTCTTTATTTTCAGCTGCATCTAGGAATTTGTATTGCATAGCATTTTCCATAACTAAAAGGTCAGTGAGGCTATTTTTAAGTCTGCTTTCAGTCTTCTGGTTACTTTTCTGGGTATTTTTCAGAATCCTATAAGAGCACTTGAATGAATCACTTAGGGTTAAAATTTTAAAGTAACTTATTAAAGGAATATTTTAGTTGGTTTGTTTCCTTAACACAAAATTTGTATATAATTCTTACTCAAATTCAGAAAAGCTGAAATAATATTCAATTAGCTTAATGCAAAGAACTACCCTGGTTTGCAAAATATTGCTGAGTACTGGTCAAACAGGGAGAATTTATACACTTTCTCCCTTTTTGTTTTGCTTTGATTATTAATACTGGCGGTACTTTTCAGGTTTATTGGGGACCCAGGGGAATTGAGGAGGTAACTTTTTTTTTTTTTCCCTGGAGTGCCAACAGTCAGGTCAATATATAAAACACTCTGATTAAGGGCAAATGGGACCTAGAAGCTGTTATGGAAGCACTGAGACTGAATGGCTTCCCAATAACATATCATAGAAGATGATTCTGATATTTCAGCAGCTGCAGGATTCCTTGGTTCTTTCTCTGCCTTAGCAGCTATTTCTGGTTGCTTACTTTAATGAAATTTGGAGGATCTTTGGAGGATCAACTTTCTCGGTGATTGTTATTCCTCCATCAAATCAATCAATGAATTCATCGGGAGATGGGGCAGGAGAAGTGGTCAGGCACAACCAGACACATGCAGAGCATGATAAATGTCTTATTTCTCTAAGACATGAAAGAGAAAACCATCTATCATGTTATATTTTAAAAGAGCTTGTATTTCTGCAGGTTTTGCATGGGCAGCACACGGCTCCTTGCACAGCAAGATGCCCAAGGTAAAAGGTGGTTTGCAAGCCTGCCTTCTGCGCAGCTTCATGGGGAGAGAGGGGCAGCTGCTCTGCGCCAGCCCCTCCTCTGCCCGGGACTAGACCTTTCCAGGTGCAGCACATGCTGGCCCCACTCCAGCAAAGCACTTAAGCACATGCTTAACTTTCAACACATCAATTACTCATGGAGAAGTCAAGCCCAGAGAAGCTGCTGGTGCAGAGATAGCGGTGAAAAGGAAATGGGGAGGTGGTGACCTTATTGCCTCTCTTTCTCAATGGATCTGTCCGCAGACATCATTCAGGACCTCGGGTAAAATGATCGCAGGGGCTAATAGGTCAATGACCTGCTACTCTGTCATTAGCCCAGGCCCAACCTTAGCAAAAGAGAGGGGAAGGGACTGGGGAAGATCTGTACAGTTTGTCTGATGTTATCACACTTGATAAGACAAAGCTCTGCTTTCAGGAATTTCTTCTTCCCTAGTTTGCTGTGAAGAAAAGATGGCAACCCAGAGATCTGTAGTGGCAAAGAGGAAATTCACAGTCTTTTGTTCTTGCTCTGCCACTCACATCTGTGACAGGTTTCCTTTCTCCCTTAAGCTATTCCAGTTTCTGGCTCTGCATGTGTCAAAATAAGTTTCCAAAGCAAATCACAAACGTATGGGGTAATTAGAGCTGTCATTTTATTGTCAGGGGAAGGCACTCCCCGAAGGAGAGTACACCTCCTTGTCAGCAGCATACTGTAGTGATGATGAAGAATTTGACATTTGTCTCTTTGGTTAATTAATATTTCTCTTCTTTTCACTTGAGGGGTGGGATAAGGAAAAAGAGAATTCCCTGATGTTGCTGCAATATGGATCCTTCTGTGTTTAAAAAACTCTTGGAAAATGCTGTTGAGATGTAGACAACTATGCATAACCACTAAAACACACAAAAGTGACCCTAGAGTCACCTTTTCAGACATGTGGAGACTTATCTGAATTTAAAGAAAATTTAAAAATAAATATTCAAAATTTACATTCAGAAAAATTGAAATGCAGCAAATTGAAGGCCAAAGTCTGATCCTTCAGAACACCAGCAACATGAAAAAGATTTTCTAAATGTTAGGAGGAGTATCTTTAGAAAAACATGCAGCCCAGATCCTCACTCTTCCAGAGAATCCCTCAGGGACACATCTGAAGCTCCCTTCACAAG
Source organism: Horornis vulcanius (assembly GCA_013401035.1). Taxonomy (NCBI): domain Eukaryota; kingdom Metazoa; phylum Chordata; class Aves; order Passeriformes; family Scotocercidae; genus Horornis; species Horornis vulcanius. The sequence goes on from VZUA01064404.1 coordinate 28,568, forward strand.
ACACAGTAATGACAAGCTCCCCATAAACTAACTGTCAAATGTTTTCATAGTTTTTTTAATGTGAGTATTCTGTAATAATGGCAACATATATGGAGATAATTATTTCAAAAATTATTTGTGTGAGTTTAAGTGCACACAAAAAGAAATTATTTTCCAATTAAACTTTCCTGCTTTAGTTTTATACTCCTGTACCATGCATGACTCTCTGCCAATCTTTGTAAAACTGTTTTCTCTAGGGCACCCACAGCACTTCACTCATAGGAAATTTCAATTGAAATGGAGTTAGAGATATGTTTTATATGCAGAAAGAGTGAAAATATCTTATCTAAAATGCATACTGCAGCATGGAAGAAGAATGGGCTTTCTAATCAATGAGCAGGACACTTGCATTTAGATTTGCTCTCTTACTGCTGTCCAATCAACTTGTGGTGAATCACTTCCAGTGACTCACCACAAGTAGATTGGAGTAGACTGGAGTTCCCAGCTCCACAGAGGGAATCACTATGATGATAGTGCTTATCATATTTTGCAGGATGGCATTTTATTAGTGTGCTGGGAATAACTACTGTGGAGCACGAAGCACAGTGCAGGTACCAAACACGGGGAGGCCTCTCTGAGCTGCCGCTCGGCAGTGGGGTTTAATGGTAAAGCCAGCGTAAGGACTCCTGCCCATTTCATCTGCTTGCCCCTGCCTGTGGACTGCAATTCACTGCCCTGCCAGTTGTTCCACTCTGAATTTTTCTGAAAGATGCTGAAAGCAGATCAGGGAACTTATCTAGTCAAAAGTAAGTCTCCTCTCACCAACATAATTTCTCATTCAGGTCAATGTATAGATAAGGACAGCGTGATCCCATCAACAGACCTTAGCACAAGTTAGATCTCACCAGGGCTGTGAGCACAAGGGATGGAAACAAAGACTTTGGATGATCTTAAGTTAGTTTAGTCATCATATCATTTCACTGTAGCACGAACAAAACTTTTCAGACTGGAGAAACATCAAATGTTGTTATATGAGTCTGTGCTCCAACTCCATTGTGAAATTTTGCCCTTCTGCAAGATTTCTGATCAAGTACCACATCAGCTCTTTGCAAACATTAAGTACTGTGTCCCTACAACACACCTGGCGGTCAGATACAATATCCTCTTATCAGATGGGCAAAGTGAGCTGCACAGTGGTCACGGCTGGCTCAGCCATGCAGCACGAACCAACAGGAGCGGCAGCAAGAAGTAGAAAGTCCCAAACGCTGGACTGAAGTTTTAACTACAAGGCTTCTACTTGGCCACTTACAGTAACTGCCAATATAGAGATGCTTCAAGCAGCAATAGGAATGGGGTGAGGAGTAACAATGATATGACTTGCAGATGGCTTTCATTAAAAAGAGTTTATATTGGATTAAAGACACAATTTTGAGTCTACAGTAAAACTGCCTGAAATAGTTTAATCTAATATTGAAGAGGCTTTTTGACCAAATCAAACATTTTGCTGCAAATTTTGCAACTCCGCTGAAATTTCCTGGGGGATTCCGTGTTTGAAAAAAAAAATCCCAATAAAACCCCAACCCGCNACAGTATGTTTGTACACAGTAAATCTGAAAATGAGATATAGAAAATGCATGTCTATACTTCAAAGAAAAATTCTTATTTTTTCCTAGCTCTTATCAGCAGAAGCTTCGTCATTGATTAACACGAGTGAATGACTTAGCTACAAATAATATAAAAAGCAAAATTATTTTCTGTGTTACAGCAGTAACAAGAAAATACTTATTCCAGTGACAAAACTAGTGGTAATCAGCTTTCCTTGAAAGAAAGCTTGTTTCATGCCATATTTAGTGTCTATCTTCAAACTTTAAAAATATTATTGTTTTCATAGCAAAATTATTGTCATGTGGCATTGTTTTTATTCAGGGGTTTTGGGAGCCTAAAAGTTAAAAGATAATCGTATTATGCCAAAAGTTACCATTTTCACATACATTCATAGAAAACTTCATTAAGGTACATATTACCTGATTTGCAGTGCACAATCCAGCTAAGGTTATATACATGCTTGCAACTCCATTTCCTGCTATATTCTTGGACATTAATGAAAGTTTTCTGAAGCTTTTCTTCTTGGGGACAAACCCACATAGGTAATCTCATGGATAGACACTGAAGCTATGAGTGAACAAGGTAAAGTTTGCCTTTGAACAGTCAAGAGAAGTAAAGGAAATTGCCTTACTAGATTTTTGAGCCTATATGTGATTGTTTAAATGCCCAAATCAACTGAAACTTTTGCTGCACTTTCCTTCTAAATTTCAACTGTTCAAAATTAGCTGAGGACCTCAGGCTCCAGTAGAGAGACCCAAAACCCACCTAGGCTGACTCCTTGAAGGACAGAGAAATCCCTTCTGATTACAGTTCATATAAAGAAAAATTGCTTATAAACACAGAAAAGAATACTAAAATTTGCATAAAAAAATGATAACAAGTGGTGAGGGAGGTTCATGAGAGGGATAGAGCTGCAATTCTAAAGCAAAGAACAAAAAGCAAAACCAACAACCCCTCAAAAGATTCAGAAGTCCCATCAGACCAAAACCAAATGTTTTCAATATCTGCAAAAACCTTCTAGTATAAAATATTTTCAAGTTTCAATGACACTGTGGTTGGCAATAAACTATAAATCACTGCACACAGAGGTTTCTAACTGGCAAGTGGCAAACACATGGTGGCTGTTTCTCCATGCTTTTGGCTTATTTGAATACAATTTTTTGAAGTTATTCATAAGGAAACAAGATTTATATAATACTGTATTCCTCAGCCCTTTTAATCTCTCTGATCCCCACTGAGTAACTCCAGTTGAAGTTAGCAGAGCACTAGAGGCTTGGAGTGATTATTGTCCTAAATGCCCTTTGAATGTCACCAGGTATTGGAGAGAGGCTCAGAGGCAGCGAAGAGCTGTGATAGGAGATCAACTGCATCACCTGCTGCCAGGAACATTGAAGAAGTGAGACCTGTGGTGCATGTAGGGAAAGCTGTATCTCTGTAGCTGCAGCTCACAGTTTACCAGATGTGAGGTGTTTCAGCAGAACTGAGGCCAGAGGTGGAGTCTACTACTCACTGAACAAGTTTGATCTCTTATGTGGGAAGGAACCTCTGCTCATTCTTCACTCTCTTTCTACATTGTTACTTTTATGTGGTTTTTTGTTGGTTTTAGGTTTTTTTTCACTTTTATCTCCTTTAGCTTCATCTTAAAAGTTAAAGAACAGAAGCTGAGCAAATGTCCTTATGTGCACAAGGATGTGGTTAGTCAGATGGTTTTGTAACAGCTGCTGTATTGCTTTCTCCTTCACCTTAAGGGAATTCCTTATTCCACAGTGTTCCCACCAATAAAATAAAAAATTAAAACATATTCCCTGTGTCTGCAACAGTCACTGCTCCAATAGCATCATGTAAGACCCTAGCGAGGTAGAACCCTCCCCAATATTCCTCCTGGGGACAAGAAGGATCTTGGCAAAATGTTCTTCAAAGTCTACCTCTCTCTTAACCCGCTGTGGTAACATTTCAGTCACAGGCAGGAAAAATCTTGTCTTCCAGCAGTGGTTCCACACCTGACCGTGGCAGGAATAGAGAAAGGTGAATACATGAAAGACAGGAATAACATGCATTATACAAGCATCTGAGGACTCTTCCATAAGGGCTCATGAAAGTCAAAGTTACCCCATCATACCTAGCGAATCAATTTTCAGACACAATCTGTACATCTATGTCACCAACACTCCAATATAAAGGTGCCACCTGCTGTATGGCGCAGAAGCAGGTGCAGACAGAATCACATTCAGCACCAGCAAGTCATCTGAGTATTTAACATCTTCTCAGCAAGTTTTGAAAATTTTATACAGACTCTGGTTCAGCCTGCAGCTGGTGGTATTCCTCCTAACTTCTCACTCCTGCTGGTCAGCAGTCAGGACCCCCCTACAATCTCACTGCTACGTATGATGGGTGTGACAATGTATGGTGAAGTGTGGCTTTGAGGTTCTGCTAGTCATAGGCAGGCATGATAAATCTGAGGAGCCTGAACCATGATTCAACCCATAGTGACCTTAACAGGCTGTTCAGAAAGCGTATTCATTGAATTGGAATAGGAATTATTTTGTGTGTACCGATGCAGAATTAAACACAGGCAGAGACAAACAAGAGAGAAGAGATACTCCCCAGGGGCATTCAAAATGAAGCTCTGTATTGGGGAACGAAAAGAAATTAGCCAGCTGAGATTGATGTTGGAGAACAAATGTGGCCCGTATTTTATTAATAAAAGAGGTCTCCCCACAAAGGAAATTCCCATCTTGGCCTGGCGAGGTAGCACTAAGTGGTAATGGATACAGGCAATGCCAAAACCCATAGATCTCTTGTTACACCGGAGGAGACACTCTGTGGGGCTTGTAATTACAGGGAGCTGGCAGACGTTCAGATTTCATCTTTGAGAGAGAAAAGGACTTTCTGCTCTCCTGCCAGCTGGGAGGACTTAGCTTATTGCCAAGTTGGACATACCTTCCAGAGTATTGGCAGAGTAGCATTCAGCTCTACCTCAGATTCCTTCACTTTCCAGGTTTCTGAAAATGAACAAATAAAATATTTGTAATGGCACCTGTAGCAGTGAGGCATCTCAGAGAGAAAAGCCAAGTCCTGCCTCCCAACCAGAGGAAAGCACGGTCGAGAAAAAGCAATAGCTCAGAGCTGTGTGGGACTGAAACAGAAAAAAATCACAATGGCTTCGGAACAAATGATGTCTCAAAGACAGTAGATATTCTTGGAGCTAGCTTTGCTCTCTGGACCCATCCTAATGGTGTGGATTGGGCACTGGTGTACTGAAACATGGGGCAAACATGCTGAAGACAAACAGACCATGGTGCCAGGGGTCATCTATGTAGTCAAGACCTGTTATAACAAGACCTGGAAAGCCAGACCTGTACTCTGTTACTCTCTTCAGATTATCCCTGGACATTTTCCCTTGACTTGTTGTATTGAGATTAAGCCTACCAAGTCTGCTCTAGGAGATTCATGCTGACTGCCAAGGTGGCAGATGATGAGCTATCTGATATTAAGTTTGACCTCTCCACATGACATATATAAAAACTTTGGGCAAAAGAGCAGGCCCAGTACTTAGCCAAATTCGGTTCTCAGTTGCACCAGAGGAATGCAGCTGAAGTCAAAATTATTTACAGGAATAAAAATGACAGTATATAGCTTGGGTATTTTTTGAGATGACTTGTAGATTCTACAGGTCTAATAGTCTAATAGGACTGACCACAAGAAAAAAACTCAAAGAGAAGTAACACTGTTGTTTGCTTTTCTTCCCTAACTCTAATGTCAGTCCCAGTCTAACAAAGCACCCAGTAATATTTGCTTAGGCATTCAATTTGTTAGCCTAACTTATTTTCACTGTTTAGCCCACATTTTTGTAAAAATGTGTTAAAAAGAAATAATCTGTTAATGCCAAAAGTTCTCAAATACTCTATTTCACAGGCATAGTGTACACTAGAAGGAGCTTGCAAGTATAGCTGTGCTGGAATTTTTATATCAATAAACCCCAGAGGGGTGGTGCAACTCCTGACACTGCACTGGTTCCAAGGATGAAATAACACATCCTGGCAACCCAACTGGATTTTGCCAGCAGAGCTGAAATGCCTTTTTTTTTTTTTTTTTTT
>VZUA01064404.1:37939-56201 GCA_013401035.1 Horornis vulcanius
AAATGAGCTTTTTGCATTATTTGTTAATTTTTCACTCTTTCTGACAAGACCTTGGTAAGAAAAGATGATTCTCAATAGACTAAAAGCCACTGCTACCCATTGCAAAGCAAAATTTCGCTAGGTCATACGTAGCAATTTTTGCACAGACCACTGTATTCTGATAATACCACTTTCCCACCAGAATTGCCTGCTCCTCTGCATATGTCCTCAGGATCACTCAAAAACTGGCTGCAGGAATCTAACTGCAGATCTGCACCCCCTTTAAGGCCTGCTGGGTAGGTATTCCTGTGTCATGAGTAACATTATCTCACACAGCATAGAAGATTTTTTCTTACTTTCTTTGGACAGTCATGGAGGGCAGAAAGATGCAAATATACTTTTCTTTGCTGTGTGCCCATTATTTTCTCTACTGTTATTTCCCCAGCTTTTTTTTTTTTTTTCCAAAGAAATTGAAAACACCATTTAAAATTTCTTCTTTCACTCTTTGTCCCCCCACCCCAGAAGATAATTCAGCCTAAAGTAGGTATTTTTAGAGGAAAATAAGAGGAAAACATGACACCAAGTGATAAAAACTTAGCAAGGTTTAAGCAACTGAATGTAGCATTGTATAATGTAAAAGAAAGAGTGATTTTAACAGGCAGAGCTTCCAGCACCATGAGGCAAGAAGCCTACGTGCCTCCAGGAGCTTCCAGTCTGATTGGACAGGGGCTATATAAATGGAAAGAAAAGTTTCTCCTTGCTATAGCCACAGAAGGATTTTGAGAGAGTCGCATCAATACTCCTTACAGATGTTGACCTCCCATTTAAAAAGGAGACAGCTTTCCAGAAGGATTCATAGGTCTGTTCATAGCAATACACTGTGAGCCATACCTGCTGCATAGATGCCATGAAGGACGACTTTGTTTTACATGTTGTAGTTTGTCAGTGGTGGATTTATCTTGAGCTCAGCCCTCAGCCCCTACAACTAAACATGTTTTTAGCCGTGTTGGGGTCAGTTGCCACTAATACCAGGACCATGTCCACACTGGATCTCTGCTTGAACACAAGTCTCCTGAGGTCCTACGCTTCCATTCACACAATGAGACCCACATATTCTTCTCCTCCCCTGAGTCTTTTGAGAGATGTTGAGGAAAGCAGCTCGTGTTGCTCAGATAAGGGAACCTCATGGAGCACCCTGTATAGTTCAACAGCAGTGGATCCAAACACACAGGAAATGTGCAGCAGAATTTAATGAGTGTTTTCATTTCATGCTTCTAATTGGGTCAGAAAAAGCAAAAGGGATAATCTTGCTGCTATAAAATTGTGCAGGCTGCTCTAGAATCCTGTGGATGATTGCCCATCCTGCCGTAAATTCAACAGGATTATTCCAATAAAGATCTTGGAAATTCTAACTGGGAGAAAGGAAGACTTATCTATTTCTTGACTATCAAGACAACAGAAAGTAAATCCTCTCAGTTTACAATATAGCACTGTAGTGACGGGGATGGACTGCTAGAACCAGGCTGAGTTACTTGGCGAGGGTATGTAAGCATTCAGGAGTATGCTTATCAGGATCAGGTGTTGTTTGGCAGAGGATAATGCAATGCTGAGAAAGATTCTTTTTCGTCTATGAATTTCTGGCACCCCTATTCCAAGAATTAGCAAGCAAAATCTCTGCTCATACCTGCTTTTCAAGTTTGCAGCTTCTCAAGAAGGAAATGCATTCTGCAGCCTCACTTGAGATACACCAAACACTTGCTTAATTTTTGAAGTTTGAAAAAAATAATGGGATATAATATTAAAACTCAAGCAAGCAGTACTTGTTATACCTAGAGAATACACAGGTACCTACAGACATGCAAACAAGTACAGAACAGTTATTTTCATCTTGTGTGACTGAAGTTTGTTTTTATTAGATATATTTCTCATCAATTCTGAAAATATATTTTTTTCTGCAATGTCAAATCCAAACTGCTGTGTCATTCAGCAAGTCCTGACAGACAAACCAAGAGCAAAGGGACTGTTGGCCATGAATTGCCTTTGCCAGCTGCATGCCAGCACTGAAACTGAAGGAGCTATGGGGTTTGCAAGATACAAAGAGCAAGGTGAAAGAGAAGCAAAAGCAGGCATGGGCTTGTGATGAAGGGGACACGGGCCTAAACTGGGAAACAAACTGAGATGGACTGGAGAACATGGAAGAGGACTAGAAAGATGGGGGAAACAGGACTTTGTACCTGTCCTGAATAAGTTTGTGGTATGAAAGAGACTAGTCACGGTCACAAGAAAAAAAAAGTCCTTTTGTCTCTGACAGGCACATCAACATTGCCAAGTTTCACCCAGCTGAGAGGAAAGGAGTATGAAGCCCAGGCTGGCAAAATGTACTGCAGTGCCTAATGTAGCAACTTGCAACTTGCTATCACTATGAGCAATGCTGCTAGTTTGAGAGCAATAGAGGTCTGGAGCAGTGAAAGGCTTCAAACATGCTCCAACCTGGACAATAGAATATGATAGCTTTGTTTTCATTTCCCTCATTTAAAAAGAGCAGAAGATATTGCAGGCCATTTACACAGAGATGTGTGCAAATACTTTGTTAAAAATTGCATCATATAAAACAAAACCTTTTGAAAAGGGAGCTTTTCAAATTCTTGTGACTGTGGGTGCTCATTGAGACCTGGTGATGCTGTGACTGCTGGCTGCATCCACTGAACATTGTAGGATCTGGAAAAGTCAGCAATAGGTGTCTCAAGTAGGACAACCAAATCTCTCCATCATTAATACCTACTTCTCTCCACCTTGGTTCACCATGCATGGAGCTACTGCTCTAGAGGGCATGCTCGACCCTCAGCCCCTCACTGAGCCATTTGTGACAAAGCCTGCAAGGAAATCAGATTAAATGCTTGAAGAAATCGTCACTTGTGTGCTGGGAGTGCGCCACTTTGCAGCCTTCCTAAAGCCCTTTTGTGTCCTCTCCCACCAACATGCACACACAGAATAAAGCAAGCCCTGGCAGCTTCAGCGTCCCTGGTAGTACCTGGTAGTACCACTTAACTGTGGGGATCTCTACAGACCGGCAGCGAGCTGCGGGTCGCCGGGAGAAGTTTGTCAACTCCAGTGACAAAATTGTAGTGAAAGGATTTCTTTCAGGCAGCAGGGACGAGGAGATCCTTCACAGTAAGGAAATATAAACATTCCTCCATTTGGCTCCTATGTGGCGAGCAAGAAAAGCTCAAAACTCTGGGGTGGAAGGTTTCACCTGGCATTAACTGCACGCCTAGTGGCTGCCTCGCAGCCCCCGCATCTCACCGGGGTATCCCGCCCCGGGCCAGCAGTGCCCGCTCCCCGCCGAGCTGGAGCGCCTGGCAGCCCCCAGCGACGCCCGGCTGCCCCACGGGGAGCTGCCACCTGGCTTTGGTCCCAGCCCAGAAACTTGGATGCCACGGGCCTGGATCCCGCTCCTTGCGGTGCCCGGCGGGGGGCGCGGCGGGGCCAGGGCAGGGGCGCCCCGGTGGGAGGTCGGGGCTCATCGGGGCGGGGGTCGGGACCACCTCCCCCGCCTGCCAGGGGCTGCCGGTACTTGTACGTGTTGATTCAGCGTGAGGCGGGGGGAGGAATAAACCCTGCGGGGGTAGCAAGCGGCGTCCCCCGGGAGCATCGGGGAGGGTTAATCGGCGAGGATCTGTGGGTCTGGGAGGAGAAAGCGGAGGCCGGGCTGGGGAGGGGGAAGGATAAGAGGAAAAGGGGCAGAGCGGCTCGGAGAGGTCGCACACCGCCAGCCTCCCCAGCCGCGGCTTTGCCTTCCCGCGTGGTCCCGGTGGTGGTGCTGGGTCCTCCCATCCCGTCCCTCTCGTCTCCTCCCGCTTCCCTTGCTCAGGGCTGGAAGGGAGAGAAAGGGACCCCCAGGGCTAGACAGCAGCCCGCCCGAGGCGGAGGCAGGCGCGGCGCCCCGGGGGAGGCGGCGGCGTCCGGCAGATTCCCCCGGCAGTGGGAGTGTTCCGGGAGAGGAAAGGCAGGAGAAGCATCTCCTAGCCGGGGTTGACTCCCGAGGAGCGAGGGAGGGACACAGAGGAAGGGAGAAAGTGCCGCCTCTCAGCTTTACAGGCGTCCCCAAATTTAAAGGACTGGGGTGGGGAAAAAGAAAACTGAGGACCTGAGCTGGGACCTCCCAGCCGGAGGGATTGAAAAGGAGCCAAAGCAGGCGTCGGGGAGGGGGGGGAGCGACATCCCAAGGAGAGTCCCCGTCCTCCGCTACCCGCAGCCGCTGCGTGCCCGCCGCCGCCGCCTCAGGATGTGGGTGCCGCTGCTGCTGCTGCTGCCGGAGCTGCTCCCCGCCGTGCCGGCACAGAAGCTCTCCGCCCTCACGGTAAGGCCACCCCGCTGCCGGCGCCGGNGCTTTTATTTGCCCGAAAAGGAATAATGCTGCAGTGAGGGCTGCTTTTGGACACACTCGGGCTGGCCGATATTACATTATTTTAATTATAAAGCGTCATGAAACAAACCTTTCTGGCTATTCCAGGCTCCATGGTGCTATACATGGAAGTTCGCGTAGCGATGGGTGAGCCAATTCATTAGGCTTACTAAATAAGCCATAACCACTTTTCTAGCCAAGACCTGAGGTTTGCAGCTAATAGCTCAGTTCAGTCTTCTTGTAGAGCTTGCAGTGTTTGCAAAGCTGTAATTAATGCAGTCTGTAGAAATAAAAACATTTTCCTTAAATGTGTTTTTAAACAAGTGCTTGAGTAAACATAACGGGCAGCGAATACCTCTTTCAAGCTGTTTTTAAGTGTTTTGGTGAAGGCTGCGCGCTTAGAGTTTATTATGGTAACGTTACAGGCAGCTGCAAAGTGAAATAGACCCTATTTTGTTTAAGTCTTTCAGAAAATTTCTGTAAAATCCCGAGAGTTGAGTCTTTTCCTTTTTTTCCCCCCGCCTTGTTGAGTAAGGTGCTAGAGGGACAGCTCAAGGTGAAATGGCAGTGGGGGATGGCTGAACTGTTCATACCTGAAATTCTTCAGGAAAAGTTTTGCCTTGTGTCTAAGTTTGGATTTTTTTTTTTTTTTCTCTTAAATGATTTGTGGATTAGAAGCTGCTAATTGAAAACTTTAAAGGAATGAGTTTGCTTCATGAATTTTATGGTGCATGGCATTTTAAATTGTGGGACAGATAAAGTCAAGTGCTTCTCATATTTTACTTTTTAAGACCCTCATTTGAAGCCCCCTTAGACTGTCAGGTGATACATACTATTCCAGTAAAGAAATTAACATTGCAATTTACTTTCAAGTTCATTTTAACAAATGTATAAACATAATTTACAAGATAGGGCATGTAATACTCTTTTTCTGTACACAAAAAGACTTTTAAATATTAGTGTGGAAGTAAACTGAAAATGCTACCAAACCTTAGTTTGTCCAAATGTAAAGTAAGAGTGATTGTGACTGTTATAATATCTTTGAATGATGCATAACCAAATGATGCTAAAGCCATTTAAAATATGGATATAAATCACTGCAGAAATATTTTTCATTCAGTGAGGGGTTGTCTGCCTCACAAAAGGAAAAAAAAATCTGGCCAAGGGCACTTCAGCAAACTCTTTAATAATTAAATGTCATAGACTCATGCAAATGTATTTGACTTCACTGTTACCTGAGTGATTTTAGAAGCCCCTCTGTTCCTTCTCTCCCCAATTCAGAGTGTGCATTACTCATTTCTGTACCTTATGGTAGTCTGCATCTTTATGAACCATGAGCAGAAAAGTCAGTCCTGGTGGAACTCCCACCCTCTGCCTCTGCTACCAAAAAGGTAATGGTTTTGAAGATGTCAAGCCTTCAGACTGAAATAAATGAACATTTTGGTAGGTGTAGCTACCCTTGTTAGTAGAGGACTGTAGGTAGTGAGCTCATGCTAGTGTTCCGCTGCCTGCGCTCTTCTTACGGAAAGAGCTCACCCATACAAATCCTAGGCTACAATGGAAATCCTTCCTTAAGCAACTAATGGACAGGCAGACACCCATAGGAATGAAATGACATGTACACAGTGATGCACATATACTTTCTACATCTCCCCACAAGGCTGAACTTTGAGTGAGGCAGGTTTATTTTTACTGTTTCTGTACTTGCTATTTAAACAATAAAAAGATGTCTATTACAGTAGCAAAAAATACAAGACCGCTTAATCATTCTTAACTCCTTTAGTCATTTTGCTTATAGCTCACAGCTACAACCCCTTTCCACATATACCTTTCTCAAATATTCATGGATAGTATCTGCATAATTACAAGGACCAAAAACCCAAGCTGTGTAGAAAGACCAAAAAAATCTATGGTTTTTTTTTCACCTGCTGTGACAGTGTGGCAACTGAGAGTGGCCATTTTTTTTCTACACATCAGGTAGAGATTTTATTTTTATTTGTGGTTTGAAGAATAACAGATAAAAGCTGAAATTTTCATAAATAACCAGAGGTCATGGGAACAGGGCATGTTTCACTGTGGATCTGAGTTTTACGAGAACTATGGGATGTCATGGAGAGGAAATGCACTTCCCTGATGACAATACTGTCACAGATATACTCATCTTGCCAGGTGGTGGCAGTATCAAGGGCAGAGTCTCCTTTAGTGCAGTGATAAGTCTGAACCTTGGCAGAGACATGATAATAAAATTATAGTTCCCTCTAGCAAAAGCCACTGTACCATTTTCCAAAAGGTAACACATGGATCAGAGGTTTTTTCCTTGCCTGGGCTCTGAGCAATAAACTGGGTGATGGCATGGCAAGGAGTGAGGATATCAACATCTGTCTCTACGATTTTCATCTGTATAAACAGATCTCTGGGCTGTTTTAACTTTATGTCCTCACTAACTCCAGGAACGGATCAAGTACTACTTTCAGTAAAGACTTTCAGTAGTTTACAGACCTGTTTCCCCATTTAATTAGGAATAATATTTTTGCATTTCACTTGGGCAGAAATACCTACAACTACCCATGTCTATAGTCCAGGTGAATATATGATTTTTCAGATGTTGGAAGCTTTGCAATCGTCCAATAGCAATAAATTACAGAGCTTTCACACAAATAATATCTCTCTATAAGAGATTTCTTATTTTCTAACAGTCCTAAGTGACTGCAGGTTTGCAAGGAGTGATGGCTTCCTACCAGATAAGAGCTATTAGGACCATTTCTGGAAGGCAGATACATCAGAATAGTCAGCAGGTACTGAACTGCTCCAGTCTGTCTAGAGTCTGGACCCCTGGACCTCACACTCTAAAGTGAGTGTGAGCATTGTAATCTGTCCCTTCTCTGCCCAAACTGTGGGTCCAGACAAGGGAGAACTTGCTGCCTGCCTATGTACCAGGATAGAGAAGGAACATGAGGGACAGGCTGATGCATACCTGAATCTTTATTGGGAAGCCATGATGTGCACCAGGGTTGAAGAGTTTCAGAGTTTCTATGCATTTACAGGGTTAGAGATGGTCCAAAGTTACTTTGAGTTTGTAGCAGTCTTAGCTTCTTGTTGCCAAAATTACTCTTTGCTAAGGTTGCTCCTGGACTCTGGTCTCCTGAGTAGGACCATATTGCAATAATAGATAAAGTAATTTGAAATGTAATATTCCAATTATTTATTGCTAACTGAGCCTCAGGGACACATGCAGGGGGAGAATGTTGTTTATTATTGTATTTATTGTTATTTCAAATGAACAAATATTGGCAACAGAACAATGACTTTCATTATGGAAAGGTAGGCTGAGAGCTGTCTCATAAGAACCCATGAGATCTGGAGGGATTGTAGCCAGTTTGGCTGCTCCTGTTTTTTTCTCCCCTTGTGTCAAATACTAATGTAAAACATTCTTACATTCCACAAAATATCTTAGGTAGCCTTCTCCTTTTACCTCGTTTATAGAAAGCCAGGTAGCACTCTGCAATTTTTGTAACACTCTGCTGGAGTGTTTTTGCAATGCTGTATTCTACTCTGTGTGATATACCCATTCTTTCTGGATGTATGAAACTGAGGAGATCTGAGCCTTGTTCACTTCTTGTATTAGGGAAATTAGGCATATCGTGAGGTTATAGGTACTTTTGTTTTGAAACACAGTGCTTTGAAGAAAGCTCATTTTGTTCCTCGAATAAGTAAGTTTAAGATTACTGCACACTTTGTCATTGTTTATACTGCATTTTTGAAACCATCAACTTCGCTTTTATCTCAGTTGCAGTGTTGTGTGTGTGGATGTACTTCTACAAACAATAGGATACAAGTGTTTCTTATTTTAAAATCTTGATGACTTGCAACATACCGCAAACTATTTATTCTTTCAAAGCCTTGCTGAACCATGTGCTTTTCTCAATACAATCAATAGATCTTAAAAAGGAAGAAAGTTTTCTTGAATTACTTCTTGAAATGAACACCTCTGCCTGTTAATAGTTTCTTTCATCAGCAGCTGAATATTTCAGGGAACAATTGTTATTTCTTTTTCTCCCTTGGCGCATGCTTTGTGAGTATTCAATAGCATTTAGTGCACTGGATAGCTTCCACAACACTGACCAATATAAGATGGACCACTAAGGTAGTTCAGTGAAGGGAAGCTAAACACAATCAAAGCTTTCCAAGTTAAGGACCCATTTGGATGGCGCCTGCAAGCCAAAACATTTGGAAAAGTTACTCTAATTGTGACTGAAAAACCGAGACCATAAATAAAACTGTAAGTGGCTCCAGATCCTAACAACATTGTTACTGCAAATGGGCATTGGTACAACCAAGGGTACATCAGCTCTGAAAATAAAACACTTTCCACAATGCTTCCTTGCAATAAACTCTCAAGACACTTCTTATTAAAGAAACAACACCAAAACCTGTGGGAGTTGATACTGAAAGTGCCAGCAAACTTTTGTTCGGGGGTCAGAAGTAATTTTTGTGCATGCAGCCAACATAAACCGCGCCTTATAATGTGTAAGACATTAATGAAGATGGCTGGCTGACTGCATGCCCATAAAATTTTTAAAACTAGAATTGAAGAGTAGAAATGAATGTGAGTGGGGAGGGACGAGCAGGACAGGGCAAATAAAAAGAAGTAGATCATGCATATTGTGGCCACTTTTGATGCTGTCATTGGCCCCCTGTTGCCTACTGGATACCTCAAGGAATAGATGTATTTCTTGACAGTGGGCAAACCTCAAGGTTTAGTTAATTTTAAAAAGCCTCCAAAGGTTTAACTGCTATCCAAAACCTATCTGAACCCTGTTGGTCTGGAAACCAGGCTACAGATCTTTTCAAGATCTGGCTTGCTCAGGACTTTGCTCATGTTTCCATTTCTTCAGCCAGACCAGCCTCACCACAGGCGCAGCCATTTTCATGGTATTTTGGTACTGCATTTCCTGTCAGGCCTGAGACCAGGAAGTGCAGAGGCGCCTGAAAATTAAAAACTGAGTAAGAAAGAGTTGGAATCAAAGACCTATTTTTGAACAGCAATGAAGGTCTGAGTTTGGTTCAGGAGTGACATTTTTTATCTGAACAAATTCAAACATTTTTGGGCAATCTGCAGAGTGAAAGGAGGTTACATCTTGCAGGGATTTCCAAAAATTTTGCGTTTTCTTTAGAATCAAAACCCAAATGCATCTTAATTTTCTGGTTGATTTAATATTGTGCTGTGAGGTGTATTTTTAAAGAGTTGATGTTATAGATTCATGATGAAGGCCATTTCACAACGAAAATTTGTAATGCGTTTTTCCAAATTAAGATAGTCAAAGCCATTTTTGGCTTTGTGAATTCTGCCTCCTCTGTCCCTCTACTGTCTTCTACAGCAAAATTCTGGAGATGCCAGTCATTTGGTCTCAATGGCCCTGTGTGTTTTCACAGGATATACTTCTGTTGATTTTTCTTTATCCACTTTTGGTTATTAATTGCTAATCACTGCCTTAATATTATCTACAGTGGCAGATAAAACACTTTCCAGTGCAATGCTGGAGGTGAACCTGGAGAGAGAAAATACTTCAGAAAAAATTTGCAATATGAATAATTTATGTCAAAAGAAAAGGAGGGATAGTGACATGTAACTCGATATTGTCCATAAGCAAATAAACTTAGAGAAGTTTATTTAGTTAAACAAAACTTAAGCAAATAATCAGAGAAGAGCAGGTATAGCATAAATACCTGCATTTTTTTCCCTACAGTTTTTCAGTCTTTGCCTAGCTTTCCCCTGTACATAGGGAATTGGTTTCAATCACAGCCATTGCTGTAGTGCAGTGGTGCGCGTGGGATGCAAGGATACAAACTGGGGTTTTGGGGAAGTGAAAGCTACCTAGAAGAATATGGACTAGATTTTAGCTTGGTGTGATAACACTTAGTATCAGGGGGTTGCTTAATATGACTTTACCAACTCACCAGTGGTTGTCAAGCAGCAAAGCTAATGCAGTGTCACATCTTACCACAGAACCCGTGAAGTCAGTCTCCCAAATGGAAGTTTTAGCTGGTCCTTGCAGAAGAAATCTCTTTGATGAGCTGGTAACTGCCCTTCAGAGAATATTTTTCCCCTCTCTAATTTATTACCTTTAAAAAATGACCACTAAGTGTTTCATCAGCTGTCGAAAATCCAGGCTAATAGAAAATGCAACCTAGAATTCTGGTCGGGACAGAAAGAGAAAACATTTCCTGAAGGTTATCCTTTCCAGCTCTCTCCCTGGCTTGCTCAGTGGGTTGCTAGAAAACTTGCTTGAGGTTTGCATCATACCTATCCAAAACCTAGCTTTTTTCCCTTCATTTACTTTAGGCTGCTGGTTCTATCATCTTCTGAGTCACTGAGTAATGATAATTTTTTTTCTTTTGTGTTGCCCTAAATTTGGTCTGAGGATGAAATAATAATATACTTTCTTGCCTTTTATGTGTTCATTTTTAATCTGTGTACAAATTAGTGGTCATACATATGCTATAAATCTTTGAATCTGTCCTAGAGCACCTAAGGGGTACTCACATGCAAATAATGAAAAATTCCTGTACTTTGGAATGCTCTTTAAGTCATGGCTTCATGCTGTATTTTGCAGGTTTTTAGAATAAAATTGCTGCCATGAAGTTCTCAATCTTTTTACTTGGGCTACCTTTATCATGGAATTACTAATATCCTGACATTTTTTTTGGAAGGTACAATCAGTGAGTGAACACTGTAAAAGCTCAGGAGAGATCAGTACATTTTTTGATATGCAAGTAGCGATAGATAAAGAATAATTTTATTGGTATTCAGGATGGACTCACTATGATCTATGTAGCAAGCTGCAGTTCATAGAAAACCTGCAGATTGCAGGTGTTCTGGATGTCAGGGTGGGAAGACAATGGCTCAGTTCCATTATCTTTTCTTGCTCTTATCTGGAGTAAAGTGGAGGAAGGTTGAGTTTAGTCTGAGTAAAATCTGCCATTGAGTCTCATTACTACTTTGAAGGATGGGGAAAAGAGTGAGTGACATTTTAGTAGACATGCAAACCATTCTAACCATATTTTAACCTCAACATGTCTGCTTGTACAGAAATGCTGTTAAATACTTCTATATGTCTGGAAGTATCACAGAATTCAAAGTTCTGAGCTGGGACCTAAATCATGCCATCTAGAGGATCGCTTCCTAAATGTTTTTCTTTGCTAGATGCTGCTCTTCACATCTGGCATCTTTCTGCGAGTGGTAGAATCTAGGGTTTGGGGCTGCTCTTCTGAGAACACAGGGTGGAAATATGGAATTGACAGCATGTCAGAAAGATGGTGATACTAAATTGTGAGAATCTCTTCTCAGTGAGGCTGATATGTGCAGGCCATGCTGGTTTCAGTGGACTTGTCTTCATCCTGATTTTCTACAGTCATCCAAACTCACTGGGTTCCTCTTTGGGACTCTGAGGTGAACCTAATGGTCTTAAAATTAAAAGGAGATTTTCTATTAGAAGCAGGAGGACATGTTGAACACCGCTTACCCATGGTCTCTGGTTCAGTTGTCTCACTTGATTTATTTGTCCTTGTCTATGCAGGTGAAAAATTATTTATTGCATTTAATCAGAGTGTTTTAATCAGTTCTCATTCACTGTAGCCTCCAGTAACAGTGAATGCCACTTAGTGCAGACAAAGGGGTGTCAGTGAAACTGGCCCAGGCTCTATAAAGTTATACTTGTTAATATAACAAATTTTAATTTTAATTTGCTGTGATCACTGTGCATCACCTTTTTTACCTATAGTGCAATATAGTACTTCTCAAGTCCAGGGAGCAGTTGGGCTCATGTGGGCTGTTGAGTCTTCTAGAGCGAAAAATCACTGTGGCAAATGTCACTTTTTAAAGTAAAAATTTATATCAAAGAAATGAAATCAAGTAAGTGAAACCTGGTCCTGAAATAAGTATGCTACCGTGTACTCGAGGGTAGCACACATTGTAAAGATACCTTTGTCCCCACAAGAGGGTGCAGAAATGAAAAATATTGTCAACATAGAAACTAAATCAGGCTTTGAGTTAACTATAGGTTTATTTGTTTAATAAATTATCTCTGGTGTGTTGGATGGCTTATTTCTGGATGAGAGCCATCAAAGATTTAAGTGACGCAAAACAAAAAGCAGGGATGGGAGGGTCTCTGCAGATATTTCTCCTTTTCTCCCCCAGTCCATTCGGTTGAGAATACAGAGCGGTGGCACCACTTGCGCAGCGTCCTCGGGGGCAGGGAGGCCACCTCTCTTCCATGGCATTTCAGGGATGCACCACGGGAGGGAGAGCAAGAGCAGCGCGGTCTGCCCCGTCTCCTCGGGGAGGGGCTGAGAGGAGGGGAAGCCCTTGTTTCCCTCCCCAGTGGCTTTGGTCCGGACGGGAGGAGGGGAACAGCTGGGGACCTTGGTTTTTCAGCACTTGCCACTCAGTTGCACATCAGATCAGAGCTCGAATGGGAAAAATCTCGAATGGAAAAAAGTATTGACACAGACTTATGAAAGGTAGAAAAGAATTCTGCAAAAAGAAAGTGTCTTTAATGACATGGCATGGCTTGGCATTCATTAACAATTATTTGCATTCATGAGAGCTCAGAGCTCAGGCTGGTGTGGGCAAGAGGGAATATATGGCCTAACATATGAGATGCTCTTGGCCGTGAGACATGAGGAGGGGTTTGGTCTGCAGAAAGCATAGGGCATATTAATTTCATTGCATGTATCCATTCTGTTTCTTTTTGCAACATTTATTACATAAATTCTGGTGAGCAAGACAAAACAAAGTGGACAACTTATTTTTCACACTGTATTTAATGGGATTGTATTTCAGACTGTGTTCTCCTGGGACTGCAGTATCGAAGCATGCCAAATTTTTGATAGATTTCAGCCTAAGTGGATATAGTTGCAAATCTGAACTTTAAACAGGAGGTTTTATCTTTCCATCATGTTGTCTCCTTGAAAGTTCCATGAATTACATTTCTGAGAGAAAGGGAAAGTTTTCTTTTTCTAAAGAAGTGTTCATTTGGTAAATAGCTCTTCTATTTAAGCTTCCCTTTTCCAGGTGCTGAATGACTCCCAGAGCAAAAGCTCTGTCACTGCTTGCTAATGGACTTCCATTAATTTGCAATAAAATTACAAGGCAATATTCATGCATGGATAATTGATTTCACACTGAAGGGAAAATGGCAAAAAGCAGAGCTCAGATGTCTACTTGTCTGTAACTAGTGCAGCAATTTTCTCCACTGCAAAATGGGTATCAAGTATTTTTCCTATGAAGTGTCAGGGTTTATGTTCCTTATGTTCAGCTGCAAGACCAGGAGAGGTGTATGGCAATGAGAGAGTCAGGCTATTTCCTACTAGATGACAAAGCCAGACCTGACACCAAGACTAAATGGCTGATAGAGATTAATTTTTGCATCTTTGTGGCTGGTGGCAGACTCACTGAAGCTCTAGACATGGCACTGCTGGTTTGGTAGAGTGACTGGTGAGATAATCGCAGGTTCACAATACATGTAGTATTGAGGTGAAAACAAAGAAAAGAGCTAGCTGAAACACTGCTGCTAGGAGTGAGCCCAGAGGACCTGGAAACTGGCATCTTTTGGGACTCAGAGTTGTGACTGGGTTCTCTCTGGCCACTGTAGATTTTTCTCCAGTACTATCCCTCCCCATGCAGTTGATCTTTCCTTAGTACATCTTCAGTGTTTACATGCCTTTTCTATGTATAGACTCTAAACTATTTGTGTTTGTACAATGTTTTGGGCAAATGAGGCTTGTGCCTGGTTGGCTTTCTTGGTCTGCCAGTTTTCAAGTTCAGTAATAAATAAATAAATCTTGAATTACACCTTCTTGCAGGTGAGACTGAACACAAATAACAGAGTATATACAAATAGTAGAGTTCATCAGGCAGTTGTGGTCACAGTCTGGTTCCTTACACCCTCTGCAAATTATCCAAGCTGGTTATTTTGCATAGATTTTCCTGTGTGTGTGTTTGTATATATTTATACACACACACACAAATACAAATGTTTGATTCTACTCTACCTTTTGTAAAGTATTGGAGCAAGCAATTCAACACTACAGGAAGTGATCAGCAAAATTGTCTATTCTCTGGTCTTGTCATGCTGTTGGCCAAAGTGTTCTGCACAGTGCAGAGAGCCAAATGTCATCTGCTTGGTATTTCCTGGCTTGTGAGAGCTTAGTGTTTCAACCTTATCATTGCCCTAAAGCTGGGGTTCTCAGGCTGTGGAATGTGTTTCCTTTAATGTGCAAAACTCTTTATCCCCTAAATAAAAAGAGACCCGAATCAATGCAGCCTGGTTTTTCCTACAAAGAATAACCTGAATGTTTGGGTGCCTATTCCTATTTTTTTTTTTTGCGGTAGGTCAGATGGAGCTGGAAGCTTCTCTACCCACTGCCCTTCCCTGCATTTCAAAGGAGAAGAGGAGATGGGTTTGGATGAAAGATGCTTCCATCCTGTGAGTGCAGACCAAAGAGCTGAGCTGTTCTTGCTGCTACATTCACCACCTCTGAGTGAATACTCTCTTTTTCTGCAGCAGCAGCCCAAGAACCCTCTGGGAAGCCTGGTCCAAAGGCTCTCTTGACAAACTTAGAGAGATGTTAGGCATTATCAAGAAGCACAGAACTTCTTTCTATAGGCTTTCTGTGGCTTTAGAATGTTGTATCCATCGGCTGCAATGAACTCCCTAGATTGCCATTTTCTACCTTAAGATGACCCATGTCAGTCATATATGTGTGCAGGGGCATACTATATACATTCCCATGCAAACCTTTTCTTCTTTTGTCTTCCAGCAATGATTGGAAAACCCCCATAAAAGCTTAAAGTTCCCTTGGGGTTAATAACCAGAATGTCAGATATTTTTCCCCTGAAGTTTGTGTAATTTGATCTGACTGCTTTGATCTGCTATTTTTTTGTTTGTGTGCTTTGGTCTAAGGGATTGATGCATAGGAGCCTAGTGTTAGTTTTCGTTTGACAAGATATCTAAGTTGTTAGGTTTTGACTGTGTTGGAAGTGCTACAAGGGCAGCTGTGTTTGTTAGTTGATGAATTTGTGCAACCTAAAGACTGAAAATAACAAAAAGAATACCATCTCCCTTCAAATCTCAGATCAGATCACTTCAGGAAATGCCTCAGGCAATATTTGATTTTATTTTAGTAGCTCTCCTGATTATCATTCAAAATAGTGTCAGAGCTTTTACTGCCTGCATTGCTTATTATGACCGGAAAAATCAAAAGGTCACATAGTATCTTTCCTTGTTACAAAAGTAAATTGTTTCTTTAAAACTGCTATCCTGAATCATGTCAACGCATCTGGGGGTGAGGAGACTCACAAGTGAGATTCATTTTGCAACCATGTCAGGAAATCACACTCATTTAATAGAAATAAGAAGCAACCAGACATCTCCAATGAAATTAGGAGGCTACAAATAGGACTAATCACATGTAAAAATTCACTGTTTCCAGCTGACAGCAATTAAAGCAGTGTCAGAGATGCAATGAAATTCCCTCCAGGGATCTTCATAAAATTGAGACAAACATTAGAAAGAGTGTGCGTGCTGGATGGAAAAGTTTGAAAAAAAAAATGACAAGTCTATCAAAGCTGAAGGGGGTCACAGTTCATACTCTCCAGCTCTTTTGTGGTATGCAGGATGTCTCTCAGGAAGAGCCCTGCAGCTATCTGCTGTCAACAACAGCAAAGCAGGTGTGCCTGTGTGCCTGGACTATATGCTTTCTCTTTCTCATACCTGATGCTTCTTGCTTGAATAAAGGTCAACATCTTTTAAAACTTTGTGATTGTTTTTTTACTGTGTCTGGTTTTTTGCTAGAAAACTGTTCAGTGGAGTGAGATTTAGAAGCTGTTGTCAAAGTATAATTGGAGCTGATTACCCAATTTCCTTTCATTTGTTGTGACTATGAAATAGCCTGAGGGCTGCATATGTCATATACACACATTCTGTGTCCTGTGTTGATTAAAAAGTTGTGTGATGTGTGCCAGGTGTCTGCAAGGCAGCTCAAATGGTGAAGTAGCATGGCTGAGTGGAAGTGAGATGGTTTACCCACCAGTACACTCTTCTCTCCCTGCTCTTTATTGCTGCTGGATGGTGTTTACTTTCTTGAATCAACCCTGTTGTCATATTTGTCCTCCTTACATGTTGACAGATTCACATGACTACAGAACCTAAAGGTCCACTGAAATAGACACTAATTCAGGAAATAAAACTTGTTAAAATCCTGTCATGCACTTTTCAGGGCAAATGTAGCTCATTCTCTTACAATGAGTTTGATAAATCCCTTATCCACAAAAACTGTTGCTGTAAGACTACAGATGTTTTTTTTTTTCCTTGTGAATATGATAGTTCTGGTCTTTGTGGCAAAGGCACAATCTCTTCCAAGACACAGCTGTTCTTAAACAACATGTTCAGTGAAAGCTCCGCAGACTCTTCTGTGGGAGACAGAGGTTGGCTGATAGATACCTGACCATGGTTGGAAGCACTGGCTCAATTGAAATAGAAGTGAGCAGAACCTGGAAAAGACAGCAGTTAAAGTCAACAGAATGGGGAGCAGTGCTCATGCCAAAAATGTGTGAAGAAAAAAGCTTGAGTCTTGGAATTTTTTTATTTTTCTTTTTTCCCCTCAAAACCAGTGTTTGTTTCAAAGTAAAATGGGTTATAAATAAAATAGGCTATAAATAACATGCACACATTTTGGTAAAACTCTTTTCTTACAAGCAACCTGCAAGGCAATCTCCAAAAGATTCCTATTACCTCAGTGGCATTGTCAATCTGTGCATGCAACTCTGTCAAATTAGACCTAAGGTTGTGTATGTGTATGGTTCATCAACACAATTTTTAAGAAAATCTCATGAAACTGGGAGTGCTAAAATACCTGTTATTCATTCTGACTGCATTATCTGGGCAAGCCCATTCAGTGTGCATTGGTTTCACAATGCACTCTTTTTCCAAGCTCATGCCTCTCAATCAGTCCTGCTGTCCCCCATGGCCTGGAATCCTGCCCGAGCTTGACTGCAGTATGTCAGGTGAGGTTCCTGCTGCTTACCTGCTGCTTCCTTAGTTGACAACCTCCCATGTTGTCCAGAAGTGCTTGCACATTGTGTTAAAACTCCTGCAGATTGCCTATGAAAACATGGAATGAGGGAGTTTGTTTTCAACAGGCAGCCTCTGTCTTAGCAACTGTGTGAAACAAGTCAGTGCTGTTATTTCAGTTAATGTGGCCAGGACTCCCTTGTGCCCATTAACCTGAAGCTGTGAACAATGCTGGGAAAAGAAGGGCTGGTGTTCAGGTCACTTGAATTGTTGTGGTAGCACATTGATCAAGATTTTAAGCTTTTTCTAGCCAAGAGATCTCTGCTGCTTGCTGTTTTGCTGTCTTAGATAGCCATTGACAATCTGCTGTCCCTCAGATATAACTTAACTTTTTCTTCAGTGCATTTTTCATCTTAAAGGTGGACACCATTGCAGTATTGCTATTTCATTTTCCATATTGCATTGGGATCTGTGCTGTGGGAATCCATTTAACTCTTAGGGTGTTGTTCAAATAAACTGAACTTGAATTGAACACTTGGCAGATTTAGCCTGATGGACTGTGAATCCAGATGTTACCCTTCTTCTGCTCATCACCTAATAAAATACATACCCAGTACTCTCTTACCCTAAGGATAATTTATCAGCTGCACTCAGCTTCATTATGGACACTTCCCTTATCCTGTGGAGAGTGGCTGATCTGTCCAGTGAAGTGCAATCCCTATAGTAGGTTTGGGAATTTGTCTGGGGACCCCTTTCCTCTTAGAAAATATATATTAGGGATTGGTAGGTAACCCTGATGTTCTGG
>VZUA01064409.1:11842-46374 GCA_013401035.1 Horornis vulcanius
GTCCTGGACCAGCCCCACAATGCTCTCCCCGGCAGGCTGAGAACTTGGGAATCACACACATCACCTGGGCTTCGTTCATATAATTACGACAAAAATATGAAAATGTCTCCAGTGAAGTTCTAATGAGATGAAAAATAGAACCTGCAAACTGAATTACCCCGGTTAATAATAGAACAGCCATAGGGTTTCTTCTCTTTGATGGGGAGAAACCCATTTATACACTTCACTTCATGTATTTGTCATTTATTTATTCATAATGTAGCACACATAAGATCATGTTGCAGAAAGTCCTGACCGGATTTTACTCCCTAACTTCCCAGTACTTCCCAATGGTTGTGGTTGCTCCTTTACTATATAGAAACTGTGGCTACTTTTGGAAAATGGAAAAAGTGTGTCTCCTGTTTTGGGTGTTGCCACATGATGAGTTAGTAATTGCTATTCTGTTGCCCTTACTGCACCCCCGTGCACTTGGTTGCCCTATGTGGTACAGCCATTGCTAGTCCTGGGACAGCTCAACAGCTTTGAAATCTTGGTCTCCTGCAAAATGACACTCCAGGCTCTGAAGTTCTCTAAGGAGGTGAAGCCTGGGAGCCAGACCTGCTGGGGACCCATTAGCAAACATCACCCTGAGGAACCTGTAGGTGGTTTCTGCTGGAGATTATTATCTTCTGTATTGAAAGGTTGTAAGTTAAACATGGAAATTTAAAGTTGCTGTGTTCAAGAAAGCACAAGTACAGGCAATGTGTGAGTTTTGAGCAAAGATCTCTTGTTCACTTGCACAAGAAAACATTGAAGTAAGCATTTAGGAACGTGATGGACTATGGTCTGTGATGATAAGGGACTGGACCATGGAGGTGTCTCCACTGTTATGTTTTCTGAGAATTTTTCCATGTTCTTTTTTCATGTGGAGTGAGCAGCTCAAAGCACAGAAGAAAGCTGGGAGTGGCACATCTCCAGCTATAGCTAAATCTGAGGACACTTTTTCATCAGTTGAGGCTTACTGACAATTACAGCTACAGACTGTAGCAGCCAAGAACCTCTTAGGGTCTGTTGTGATTTTTTTTCTCATCCCTTCATAAGGCACATGCAACTTTGGTGAGCAAAGGTTTCTCACATCCTCAAGATACGTGGTACACCCGTAACCTCTCTGAAAACACATGACAGCTCAGTCAGCACTTAGAACCCTCCTTGAGGTCATGTAGGAAACCAGTGACCAGCTGAGCATCAGATCATCAGCAGTTACAGCTTCCATATTGACCAGTTGATTTCAGCCTTTTTGTAGGCCTGCATGTCCTGGGGAGCACATCATGCACATACCCAAGATCACCTTGTTCCAGGGTTGATCATGGCCAGAGCTGCAGTTCCTGCTCCTGTGTGTGTCCCTGCTCATCGACTGCAGTCTCGAATCCAGTGTGTCCTTGCTGAGCACCCCTGATAACAAGGCTCCAGCTCTCCCCTGCCACGGGAGCGTGAGCCAAGGCAGGCCATGGGAAGTGTTGCACAACCGGTATGATTTCACCGCATGCTGAATAAATACACTTTTGAGAACTCTTTTGAAGAGATGTTGCCTAATTAATCCTGCAGGGGGTATAATATGTATATTTTTGGAAGCCAGTTTTAGCATCGTGCAATTAGCTTTTATGGCCAAGGGATTCTGATTTAAGACATTCTTTAGTTACTAATGGTAATCTGTTTTAATTAGAAATGCAAATGTATTTTAGATACAAATGTGTCTGAGTGGTACAATGTAAAATGATGATTCACTTCACCATTGAAGTGCCTCAAGTCTGGTATTCTTTGTACCTTCTGCAGTTTGAACTCTGAGGATCAACACAATGTTCAAACATCGCTCTCAGCTGAAGCATGTGGAGGCTGAATAGATTTCACTAGGAAATGGAATAAATATTAACCAACAGGGATTCTTTCTAGGATGGCAGAAGGAAAATCATAGCTTTAGGCAAGAAGGAGGCAAATGCTTTGAATGTTAGCGGTAACTTCAGCTCCACAGTAACAGAACACAGCTCCTGCCAGGGCGTAGGTGCTGGGCAGAGAGCAGCATCTTAGTTGACTTTGTCTTAGTGTCAGAGAAATTATCCAGCCTGGAGCATTCCAGGCTGCTCACGGCAGGGCAGTAGCTGCTCAGAGCTGTGTTGCTGTAAAATTTGATCTGGCAGTGTGTCTGATACAAGCCTACAGCAAGGCAAGCTCCAGACAAACATTGAAAAGCTGATGCTTGCTGAATATTCACTGCAGTCACTTGTCCTGGAGATACTAAACTATCAGGAAGGTGATGTCTGTGATCAGACATCATAAAATGGAGTAACAGGTCACCTGTATTCCACAAAGCCTTTGTAGAATCAAAGAGACTCTGCTACTTGCTGTTGTGTTCAAGTAAGTGTTTCTTTATCCTGATTCCTTTGAAAGATGGAGCCAAAAGAAAGTAACCACTCAGCAACAGAGAAGATGGCTTTTTAAGTGGAAGTTTATTAGACATGTTGCTTGGTAGAGCATTTTTACAGCTGTTTGCAATGAGACTCCATGATGCAGATGGGAATGAAGCAGTTTATGCAGGGCGCAGCTCCACATCTCTGCAAAGCTGGATGTAGATTTTTTTTTTTTTCCATAAGGAGGCTGCTGGTAAGGAGCAGTGATGTAGGCACCATAAAAGCTGTGGGTGGCTCTGTGTGGCCCTTCAGAAGTCACAATCAATCAGTTTCTTAGGACTAGCCTCACTGAGAAGGCTGGTGTCTGGGTTAAGGCACTGGCAGAGCTTCAGAGGGCTGAGACCTCGGCAGGGTGCTGCAGAGAGCGAGCTCTCCTGTTCCCATGTAGCAGATGCTCTCTGAGACTTCAAGTTCCTGTCCATCTTTCTTGCTGACGCAGATAGAGTGTAGTAGTGACTTTGTCACCTGAAATTTGATAAACTTGTTGACTGGCATCACGGGAAAGCTTCCTCACTGAGCTGCTCCCTGCCGAGCTGTCAAACGAAAAACCAAGACACAGATCGCGTGAGCTTGTTATATGGGACAGCAAGTGGTGTTCTGGTTTTGCTGCTTAAGCTGAATGAATTAAAGCTTTCCACAAGCCTAACTGATAGTCTTGAGTGTGTAGTTAAAAGTCTCTGAGCTGTTCAGCCATTTCCCTGTGCTGTGTTCAAAGAGCAAAGTGTCAAAGCACCAGCACTTCTTATCTGTGTGTTTTATTTCCAAACCGCTGTTTGCATTGACTTCATTCATTACTTCTTTTAATTCATCCCAATCAGTACCTTTGCTGTGAGCTTGCATTTTCTGCTGGCATTTCTGGAGAACGAGGGCGTGGAGGAAGCTGCTTTGGGCACCAGCCCTGGAGGCTGCAGTGTGTCTGTCGTCAAACACCCCAACCTCGTTGTTCTTGGTGGTTACGTGGTGTCCGCTCCTGCCCTGCGCCACTTGCAACTTATCCTTATTCCGTTCTTTTCTTTTCAGGGGCTGTCAGAGCCTGAATAATTTAAGAGTGAACAAATGAGAGACGTTCATGGAGGACTCTGTTCTTACCTAGGCACAAATTGACAAGCATGTAGATTGCCTTGGTTTTCCACTGCACCTACCACAACTTTACTAAGAGAAAAGTTCCCCTTTCCTAGACATCTGTGTCACTCTTGCTTAGTAAAGTTATTCAAGATCAGCGCCTTTGGAACTGGTTGGTAAATGGACAAAGACTTTCTCTTTGCCCGGAGCTCCTCACAGCCTCCACGTACCAAAGAGAACTCCACAGCACTAGAAAGCAAGAGACAGCTGCTGAATGTTGGAAGCTACTGCATTTGGCAAAAGAAGCTGACGCTAAGATGCACACAGTTGTGTTTGTTTGTTCTGCTTGTTTTCTGTGCTTTCCGAGCCCTCTGTGTGCCTGGAAAGTTTAATGACCGATCCCTTCTTTCTCAACATGCAGTTTTTCTTCCTATCCCAAAAAGCTTTGGGTTCTGTTCTTGCTTTTTTTATTTTTCCAGTTCCAAGTTTGTCACTGATACTCTTCTGTTGTTTCCGTGGAGAATTGTTTGGGTACATAGCCACAGCTTCCTTTGAGATAGGGAGACCTAAGTATGATACTCAAATATCATTGTCTTCCCTCCTCTCCCCCTGTTTAGCAGACTGGTCCACCTTGTCACAGAGGTTGCTGACTTCACATATAAGGCAGAGTTGACCTTAGCAATGATGTCATTTAACTGAGAAATTACTTCAAAAATCTTACAGTAGCTCAGTTTGGAAGCTGCTGAAGGAAGCTGACCCTTGACACTTCACAAAAGAATAAGGCCTGTGTTTTACTAACAGCTGCTTGGAAACCATGTGTAATAAAGTTTGTTTTTGTGCCCAACATCCAGGATAAAAGATGGCATTTGCCGACTCTGGTACCCTTACGCTCCCAGAAGAGCAGAACTGCTTTGATCAAAGTTTAAAAGTCTGCTTCTATGTGGGTGTCTAAGCATTTCACAGTTCCTTATGCTAAAAGTAACAGTGTACTTGCAAAGGCCAGCAAATGCTGCTCTCGTTCAGCTTCAAACATGACATTTTCCTCCCTGTCATCCCATATAGCTTTTCATAAAGTTTCAGGGTTAAAACTTTTTTTATGGAACATGCAAAAATCTTCCATCAAAATATATCAAGAGGGATTTTTGCTTTGTGTTTGAGGCTTTGTTATTTTTGCTGCTAGCGACACTTACTCTGGAAACTTCAGGGCTGGAGATTATTTTATTTTTGTCACAGAATGAGGACAGTGTAAATACAAAATGTAAAGTAGAACTGAGAGAAGTGCTTCAACAAGGTGTTTCACTACATTGAAATAAATGTTGATTTGTTCAAAAAAAAAAATCATGCCCTTTCTGGATCTTGTTAGTCTTGACTTTTTATTTCTTTGCTAAGAAATGCGTGCATCTTGACTTCAGAAATCTGTTCACCCAGCTGTGAGGCATTACGGGAAGGCTGCTCCAATGTGCACTCCCAGCAGATGTGTTGGACTTGCTGTCGCTGTGCTCAGGGCTGGTCTGGGACCTGTGCTGGGCACAAACTCGAGGCAAGGGAATGGGTGAATGAAATCAAGTGCACACAGATACTGCGTCTGGCTTCCAGCTCTGCTGTGTGGAGCAACTGCTTTATTTTTGAGCTTTTCCACAACTTTTATTGAGTAAAAGCCTATTCTAAAAAGATGTTGTTTCCAGGTTCCCCTGAAGGTAATGTTACTGCTCTGCCTTGACTCCTGTTTCACAGTATTTTAGGACAGGAGCTGGGTAGGAGTATCTCACCAACAGGTTGGTGGATTTACTCTGAATATTTGTTTTCTTATTATTTTTGTTGTGAATTCACAGCAACTTCTGTGGGGGCTCAGATGGGACTCTGAAGCAGGATGACTTAGGCTGGTACATGGAGACAAAAAGGCTCAAACCTCCAACCAGAAAAGTTGTAGATACCCATAACAGTTGTAAGCTGTTCTATGGAAACCCATTGCAGAGCAGACACTCTGAGGGAAGGACCTCAGGTGCTTCAGCTGCTCTTCAAAGCACTTGGTGCCACAGGGCTGAGTTGAGCACTTTCCTGAGGGTCTCTCTGGAGGCACAAACAAGTGTTCTGCCTTTATCTGCAGCAGCTCCTGAGTTA
This sequence comes from Horornis vulcanius, assembly GCA_013401035.1. Lineage (NCBI taxonomy): Eukaryota > Metazoa > Chordata > Aves > Passeriformes > Scotocercidae > Horornis > Horornis vulcanius. The sequence continues at coordinate 17,470 of VZUA01064409.1, forward strand.
ACTGCTTATCTGTAGGAAATGAGACCCTGACCCATATTCACCTGAGGACTCCTCTTTTCCCCTTGCCCTCCCTATGGTCACTTCTGATAAAAGACTAGATCCACATGAAGCAGCAGATACAATAGAGAACTTCTGCATTTGTTCCTCTCACTAGGCACTCTTGGACAGTACTGAAGTCATGTTTTATTTCAGCAGTCTCTCTCTCTCTCTCTCTGCCTTCCCCTTGTGCTGTTTCTCTCCCTGGAGACCCAGCTCACTCATTCAGCACGCTCTCAGGATTTCAGTAACTTTTCTTGCAAGGTCTCTGGGGACCATGCGCCTCTGTGCTGTTTCTCCAGGCTTTTGGTTTTATCTCACTCTTTGAAACTTTCCCAGAACTGCAGTGACTTTTCTTTGACCTCCAGGAACTACAGCCCTTGAGCCCTGACACGCCGACTGGCACAACGAAGACCTGGAGACTGCTTTGGGATGTCAGCTTTCCCAGCACATGTTGGATGGAAGCTGCATCTGAGCAACACCAGCTAAAAATAAAAGCTATTCAACTGAAGCTAATGGCAGGTTGCCACAAGTTATTGCTCATTAAAGTGAATTGACAGATGCTTAACTTCAGCTAATCATTCCCTGCTGCGAGATCGGCCTGGTATGAAGTGTACTCATATGTGGGAAGGGGATTCACAATAACTAAATTTAGCTGAGGGTATAATTTCCTCGGACTCCCTCTGTAGTTAATGGAAAAAGAGAGGCTCCTGCGGGGTGTGTCCCACTCTGCATCGCCCTTGGGCAGAGTGTGCACGGCTCCTTGACTGCCGAGAGCAGGAGATGAAGCTGCTGCCTGCCACAAAAATGAGTGGCTCCAAGTGACAGTGTTTACTCACCCCAGCTGGGTGAGTGCTTGTTTTCCTCACATTAGGTTTCAACCTGGAAGTAATGATCAGAAAGCTGAATATTGAAGCTAACAGATTGGTGACTGTTTCCCAAGGCAAAATCCATATGCAAAATCCCACTGGAGCATCCCCTGCTTTGCAGTATGAGTAAAGGGAGTTCTGCAGATCATTCTCTATCTCAAAGCAGCTCTTCTTTCATATTTCCAAGAAATGCCAGCTATTCAATAGCAAAACAGTGTGTTCTAAATGTTGTGTGATTAATTTAGATTCTAGTCCTTTTTTTCCCTTGTTCTTTTTGGAAGTTAGTCATGTTTGCATGCTTGGCAGTGAAACAGAAAGTCAGATTTGGGGGTTTTACATTACAGTGATCAGAAAGTTTGTCTAATATGTCTGCTGCTTCCTCTTTTGGACTAGAAATTTTTTTTTTATAAAATATTTAATTCCATACTGTTATTCTTGAGCTTGGACAGAAGTAATTTTATCTATGTAGATGGATTTGTGAGAATCCTGCCAGATTGATTCGTACCTTTTGATGTTACTTCCAGCTTGAAGCTTCAAATGATACTCCCAAGACACAAACAGAAAATTCAATTGAACCTTTTCAATTTTCTCATTTCCAGAAGATTATGAAGTTAGGGAAAGCATTTGAATCTCTGAACAAAATTTGCATTTAGATTTCAGTGACATAGTTTGAACATGTCTTTACCCTCTGGTGTAAAAGTCTCTCCTGCGCGGTCCCATGTCATTTTTAGCTCGAGCTGGAGCACAGGGCAGGTCTGTGGCTGGACACGTGTGGAGCGGCTGAGCAGAGCTGGGAGCAGATGGGGAGCCCTGGAAGTCTCCAGGGCACATTTTGCAATTCCATTGCGAAAGTTTAATGTACTTCTAATCTAAAGGGCTTTTCAAGCCAGTTATCCTCTGTCTTTGTCTGACATGGGCACTGAAAATTTCCTTGTGTTCACTTACATTCTTCAGTAGAGCTGTTTTCAAAGGCTGTGTCTGAGGAGTTGACATTTAAAAGTTGTAAGATATGTGATTTACTCTGTTAACACCTAGTGTTTTCACTAGAGGAATAGCTGTAAAGTGACTTTGTATTAGCCAAATGTTGTTGCCTCCCAAACTTTTGCAAATCCATGCCAGGTTTTACAGGCAGAATGGGCTCTAACACTAAAACCGGGATCGGCACTGTCATCTGCCTAAGCCACAAAGTTTTGTAACCCTGACTCGTGCCAATAAAAATGTTTCACTGAACATGTTTTGGACATTTAATACGAAAGCACAGAAGAGACCAAAGGAGCAGTGTTCATACCTCATTCTGCTGTCTTTGCTTCCATCAGGTAGAGCTTTAGTCCCAAATCCCTTGAGCAGGGCTCTTAAGGCAGCATTTCACAAGGAAGAGTATGAAGCTTTAAGAGGCTGAGAACTGTGAACTGGAACCTGCAGCCTGGATGATCATGGAGGTGCTCTTGGAAAGGGCAGGAGAAGGTGCACTTTGATGGCTTAGATGGTTCTTGTTTGTTTAGTGTGAAACACTAACATAGAGGTCTTGTTTGTGCACAGGATGAGTCTAGATGATTCCTGCTTTCCAAGATTTTTTGGGATGAAGATTCCCATTCTTTAGAAAATTTACTTGAGTATAAACTGAGTTGGTCTTTTACTTAATCATTAAATTCTGTCTTTGTCACAAGTATTTTTTTACAGGAACCACTGAATGTGGAAAATGGGCTCTGTTTAGCACAGCTGATTTATGTGCTCATCAGTCAGATTGTCATTATTGGCTTTCATTCACAAGTGGAATTATCTCTGTAAAATAAAAATTGTTGATTTAAATGCTAGTAGGACTTCAGAGTTCCCATTCTGGCTCATTTTCTTTGACTTCTGTGGAAAAATCCTTTTCTCTCAGGCTATTTTTCTGGGATGTAAATGGATCCATAGATAAATCAGAAAAGCATTCATCTCTCTTAAAGCAAGACTGTGCCCTGCTCTAGTCTCCTGTTTTTATAGCTATATTCTGTATTATCTTCTGGCTATGGTCCTACAAAGGAGTCTGGTGCTGCCTGAACCTGATCAGACAAACCTCCCCTCCTATGTGTGTTCTGGGGAACAGGGAGGTAAAAATAAAATGCCTTGTATTTATGTTCCAACAGGAATTCCTGTTGAATCAAATGAGAATATTACTGTGCCTCTTAAACCAGGTCTATGAGATTTTCGTTTTTCTTTTCACCCAAGATTGCACAGAACTGGAACCTTCTATTTTTCAAGTACAAGAGCTGTGCTTTTCCAGATGTCTGTTCATTTGACCAACAACAACAAACATTTCATGGCTGCAGTGGTGCAAAAGCTCTGAATGTTAAAGCCCTTTGGTCTGGCTGAGTATCTCTCACAGTCCTCTTGCCAGAAGTTTCTTGGAGGTTTGCTTAGGAGTGTTTTGGAAACCATCATTTCTTCTGTCTGAATGAATGGTTTGGCCAGGAAATCAATCTAGCCACACGAGCCTGCTGACCTCCCTACACCCGTTTTGCTTCACCAAATACCTTTTTTTAGACGTGTGTCCTGGGACACTGGTGGGAGGACAGCTCCTCATGGCAGACCTGCTGCAGTGTGCGGACAGCCACTGCTCTGCTGGTGCTTGCAGGCAGCAGCAGCTGCCTTAATTACCACACAATGAGCTGCTGCATCTTTCCCAAAAGCTCTCTGGCTTTTCTTAAACAAACTGTGTTTCCAAAGAGCTCTACTAATGCAGTTTGCAAAGCACATATGTGCTAGTGCTTTGCAAGAAGAGCACGGTAACGTGTCCTCCTCTTCCGTTCCATCCACCTGGTGTCTGGGTCTCAGGCCAGTATCAAGTGTCATGATTAATGTGTTTGTAGCCGTATGTGCCGCAGAAAATGAGCTCGTGGCTGAGGAGGTTGTCTGTAAGGTCTTCCCTGGCAGATTTTTTTTGTGTTTCTTGCTCTCATTTTGTGAGCTCTGCTCTTCCTTGAGCTCCAGTCCTGCCTCTGCAACCATGTCGACGTGACCTGCTTTATGTGCAGAGGAGATCATTCTCAGCAGGGCTGGCAAACTGCAAATGTGACTTGCTCACAAAAGTATCCAAGTCTGCAGTTCCCTTGAAAAAGGAAAAAAAACGGTTATGAATATTGTGTGTGGACTCTCGGTGTGGCTTTTGGATAAGGCGTGTTTGGTAGCAGCGGGAATTGGGATGGTGAGATGGAAGTACTTTGTACCAGTGTAGGGTGTGGGCAGAGATAAGTCACCCAACGTCAAAGGGCTCTCACGGTGCCTAGGGAGAAGAGAAATTCATGCCAGCCTTTCTCTCCCACCTCTCTGCCTGTTCCCCTGCCAGCAGAGACTGCCTTACCAGGCAAAATAAGACCATATTTCCAGTCTCGGGTTGCACAGGCCAGGCAAAGCATGGGCCTTGCCCCAGATGCCTTACCATGCTCAGCCAGGCCTGTTCAGCAAACAAGGAGAAAGAAGGGGACTTCATATCTGACAGGGTTGCATGGCATGACCAACATATAGTAGCCCTTTTGTAAACGTCCTTTTTCATCACCAAAGGCATGACCTTGAACAGGAAAATCCAGAGCCTTTTTCAGGTGGGATCATTGGACCGTGTGAACAGCCTCCCTCTGGAAACCTGTGGGTTGGCTTTTGTTATGGCTGGTGCTCTGATGTTCAGTCTGCAGAGGGTTCCTGGCTCTGGGTTCAAGATTATTACAAGCAGGCAGGGTGGGCTGTGAGCCAGCTTAGGACTGGGACTGTTTCTGCCCACGTGCTGTCTTCCTGGGAGTGACAGGATTGCTGACCATCACTTCCCCAGGACAGCTGAGCAAAGAGTGCCAAGGCAGGAGAGGTGCTCTGTGTCTGGCCCTGCCCCAGTTGTGGCTGTGCTGCTGGGGAAAGGATAGGGAGGCAGCAAAGCTGGGGCCTTTTACCCCTGGTAAAACCTGGGGTGTTTCCTGCTGGGAAAAGAGGTCCCTGCCCCTTCACAGGCATCAGGGTTCCTGGACTTGAGCCCGCTGGGCTGAGATAGGATTGCCATCTCAGTACCAAACCCTTGGGGGTTGTCTCAGGCTTCATTAGCTTCCTACCAGCTCCATTCCCTTACCGAAAGATAAATTGGCAAAGTGCTGTGGAGGTGAGAGTTGGACTGTGTTACTTACAAGGTGTAGTAAAAACCTCTCTGTTCATCAACTGGAATGAGTTCAGCCCATCCTTGGTACTCCTCAACCTCCCACTGAGCCCAGCAAAGGCAGCGAGTCTGTGACACAGCTGCTCCCCCCAATTCATCCCTGGGAGTGGCAGCCCCTCAGAGCAATTGCTCACAGCGTTTCTCCTTCTGACTGCAGCCCAGCTCCCTTTGCTGCAGTGATTCCCAAAGTTAATCCTCCAGCAGCAGTAGGAGCACGGGCACCTGAGAGCACTCTGGGCAAAGCCCCTTGGCCAAGAACCCTCGAGCTTCCCCCACCACCAGTGGGGCTTTCAGTGCTGCCAGGGGCACGAGGGCACTTGGAAAATCAAACCCACTGTGGTGAAACCCTGAATTTTGCTGACGCAAGGCGCACTGATAAACTCGCAGAGCATCACGTGGAGCCTGCGAGGGAGAACTATCCAAAGCCTATTGAGTGGAAGATAAGCTGGCCCCTGACAAACATTATCTTGCACTAGTTGATTTAACACTACTTCGTGTACATGAAATAACATCAGCAGGAGCTGGCTAAGCCTGGGCCTTTTGGCGATAAGACTGCTACTTTGCCCTTATGTAGGAATGCCAGAAAATCCCCAGCAGTTCCACCTGCAATCAGCTTCACCTGGAACCCATCCTCCTCCTAGTTCCTCTTGCACTCACTCCTGTTGTCAAAAAACATTGATTGAGATTTTCTTCTTGTCTGGGAAGTGAACTTTTACTTCCTCTAGCTTGTTAAAATTATGTCTGTATGTTATAAAATTTAACCTTTGATCTCAGGTATGTAATAACTTACTGGTTCAACTTCTGACTGATGCTGTGTATGGCTATAAAACATTCTGACTCTCATGGTCTCTGCATTGTGTAAGCTGGCAGACAAGGCAGGATGCAATCTCTGCTCCGTGCAGGGACAGCTGCAAGCAGCAGCTCTGCCCAGAGGGGATATGATCTATTCATGCAGGTAGCAGGAGCTGGCTTCTAAAACAATAGAGGTCATGATTCTCTACAAGAGTAGTTGTTCCTCAGGTATTCATTGCTGAACTGAGAATATCTGGATGCACCAGTCTATTTTCATGTGTTTTACTTAGGTTTTTGTTTTCTGCTGGGACAGATAAAAAATTCAGAGATAACAATGTAAAAATGTTTAATCACATCAGTTGGCACTTTTCTGATGTACAGCCTGAGATGTTTCTTATAGGAGTGTGACAGTGTCCGCATTTGGTGAAAAAAATCTTCATCTTAAACTGTGTGGGATTAAACATCTCAGTCCCTGATAGGGAGTGGAGGGAGTAGCCTTGCCGTGGTTTCAGAGAGTTGAAAGCAGGGCATTTGTTGCTGAAGGGCAATTGGGAAATCTTTGAGCAACTTGTTTGTTTTGGTTTTAGAGCCTTACTGACATTGACACATCTTTGGACTGCTGCATTTGGGGGGAGTAAGGAAGATCGCAGCCCTTTCTAAGGTGCCAGTCTGAACATGTGTATCAGTAACTGAGGTTGGATTCAGTTCAGCAGAGCCTCCTGCTTTCATATAATGAAACTATTTTTTAATTTTAAACATTATTGAGAGTTTACTTTGGTTTGAACAGTTTGTCACTTTTTGTAATTGTTCATTCCAGTTTCTTAGTTCTAGCAAACACGTGAACTCTTCTGACAGATTGCTTCCAGAGGCAAAGGAGATAATTTTAAGGTGCTTCAAAGTTAATAAGTAGTCTAACTAAATTATGTCATTGGGATCTGGAAACAGCTGAGAAACAATTATGGAACCTGACAATGTGTTGGTGGCTGTCAGGTCTCCTGTAGTAATCTACTTTTTGTGCTTATTTTCTTCCTGGCAATTCACAATGAAATTGTGGGAAGAAGCTGAGAAATTTAGCACTTAGCATGAAAATCAGGCTTCCATAAAAAAACCTGAATAAAAACCTGCATATAAAAAAAACTTGGCTGTCTGCGATCTTTCATGAGGACAGATAGTGTGGTAGGAAATGAGAGAGGTGTGTGAGATTGTGGGAAATGCCCGTTGCAGGGCATATTCCTCTCTGAAATGAGAAAGGCATGCGACAAAGTTTACAAAAAGTCCATAGGTCACAAACCCTTCTGCCGAGGCAGGCTGCAGTCTCATGCTGGGTGCCTCGGGGAGCAGCGGGGGTGCTGCAATGAGGTCTCACCTGCGCCGTTTCCTTGCAGACGCGTATTCAGTCTCTTCCAATGACAACGGGGGCAAGTCTGACTCAGTGGCCAACCTACAACCTCAGCCATCCCTCAACTCCATCCAGAGCTCTCCGGGCCCCAAGCGCTCCACCAACACCCTGAAGAAATGGTTGACCAGTCCCGTGCGCCGCCTGAACAGCGGGAAGACCGAGAGCCACATCAAGAAACAAAAGAAGGTGCGAGATGGCAGGAAGAGCTTTGACCTTGGCTCACCAAAGACTGGAGATGAAACCACTCCTCAAGGAGACAGCGCAGACGAGGTGTGTGTTGGTGTGTTTAGTGGTAGTTGAAGGAAATACCATGTATCTTGGATGGTCTCCTCTGTGGGGTGTGAGTCATGCTTCGGTAAATGCAGCTCCCTTAGGGTCTGGAGGGAACAGGGGATCATACATAAAAATGTATTGTTGCCAACAGCTTTGTCATCCAAAAAGCAAAGGAATATATAAGGAACACTGTTTCACTGTTTGCATGTATTATTGTCCTTTTACTAGGTTTTTTTAATAGCCTATTAGAAAGCTGCCAGGGACAGAAATGAAGTTATTCTTGAGAAGCTGTTATCACATTTTGCTGAGGTTCATATCACCCTTGTGCTACCATGGCAGTGTAATTCCTTAATGAAAGGAAATACTCAGAAAAATAGCCATATTTCTGTTAAATCTGCTCCGTAGTTGCACCTGCAGTTTTTCTGCAGGCATGTTCTCTGCCAGAACGGCACTTCCCTGATAATGTGAATGAGGAGTTAAAAGCCAGAAATGCAGAAGATACTAACTGAACTGTATATCAAACAGTTCTTATTTAAATGAAAAAACTACTATTCTGTCAGCACACAGACAGATGTAGCTGCCTTAGCTGCATGAATGACCCATAAACTGTATTTCTGTAAGCCTTAGAATGCACCAGGATTAACAAGCAAAACCTGATGTCTTCACTGCTTCTCTTCCATTACCTGCAATTCCCTCCATCCAACACAATATTGAACTGAAAAGAGAAAAGAATCCTGTCCCTGTTTCTAATTATATTTAACTTTTCTTCAGAAGAGCAAGAAGGGCTGGGGAGAAGATGAACCAGATGAAGAGTCTCACACACCTCTTCCTCCTCCTATGAAGATTTTTGACAATGATCCAACCCAAGATGATATGGTAAGGCCTCCCTTACTATATATTTTTTCTGAGTGCATTTCTTACATAGCTTTATCACAGTGGTTTCCTAGTGGTCTTCTAGTATCAAGGGCCTAGACTTGTGGTTGTAAGAGTCTCCTATGTGCAAATCATAATCCAGTACCTTTCTCCAAGTGAATTTACACTTGTGCTAGATAAGCAATTTAGCCCTGGCATCCCATTCCTTGACAGGCTGATGTTGTGCCTGTGCTGTGTGTGGTCAGAACACATCCCCCTTTCAGATCAATAATGCGTGTTTGCTACGTCTGTTTGAAAAGTGCTGTTGGTGTCTGGCTGTAGCAGTAGGAATGGTGTTTGCTGTCACCGTGCTGGTGGTTGTAGTTCTCTGACATGAAGTCAGATTTGCTGTGGTAATTGGCCCTGTGGCTTGCAGAGTCCTGTGCTGGACTCGGGGTGAGAACCTGTGAATGTGGCAGAGACAGTGGTTTGCATTCACAGCCTGTCCTGTCTGTACCTGTCTGTACCTGTCCCACCCCCTCCTCTCCTGGTGCTGTCATCTCCCTTGTAGAAAACCATCCTCCTGTTTTGCAGTTTCCTGCTCTCCTGCTGGCATCTGTTTTTAGCACTGCCACTTCTGGATCGCTGTCCTCTGATTGTAATTGCTGCAGGCAAAGAGGCGAGGATAGGGGAGATTAATAAATTGTCAGGAAAGAAAAACCAAAACAACCCAGAATGTTCTTGGGGAAGGTTCAGGCAGAAGTTTGGAAATACAGAGAGAGGAGGATGTAAATATTTCTGGGACTCAAGGAGCAGAGTGATGGAGTAAAGGATTTGGGGGCTTGCTGCTAATCTGTCAGGAAATGTTTTGACATTGTGGTGGCAGCAGGAGCAGAAGGAAGCAGCTGGAGCTGTGGACTCCTGGCCTCAGAGTGATGTGTGTCCTGATGGCTGTCTGGTGAGGTGCAGGGGCAAAAGGTCAGCAGATCCCTGGTGGATCCATGCCCAGCACAATTGCTCCTGGCTTGTTCCCCATGATGTCTAGCTAAATGTTTGGGGTTTAGTTTGCTTTTTGGTTTGGGGGAGATGGTTTTATTTTGGGTTTTTTTTTTTAAAGACAAACAAAAATGCTGCAGCTCAGGTCACTATTTTTGGTGTCCAACAAGCCATGTGATTTCAGTATTTCTTAAATACATTTGTGACAGCATAAATGTGGAACTAAGCTGTTTTCTGCTTCAGAGTCTGAGCTTTACAGAGTATTTTGGCATCCTGTTTCTTCACCCACTCCTAAAACAGAAGATTAAATAGAGCAAGATGCATCTGAAAACCCTTTTTTTCCTCTAGTTTTTTGTACCCTACTCAACCTTTTGTCAGGAGGGTAAAAAACTAAAATCCATAAGGTCCTGAATTTCCTGGCACAGGAGCACCATATTTGCAATGTTTGAGCCATGCTGGAGCTGAAAGCTCTTTAATGGTGTTAATTTGGGCACAGTGTCCTGCTCCCTCTGTGCTAACAGGCATGGGCTTAGGCTGGACCAGCAGCAGCAGTGTGGGGCAGTAGCTGTGGTAGGTAGGAGATGTCTGCATGTGTGGGAGGTGTCACTTTTTCCTGAGTCCATCTGCCAGGCAGCAGTAATTGTGCCTCACTGCTCCTGGAGGCCTTCATAAAGACAAATTGCAAGATCTTTCCATATTAGAAATTCTTAATTTGCTTCCTGAGGAATAGAAATAGCGTATTTCTATTTTACCCACTCAAACCAGACTATCATCAGTCACAGAAGTTTTATTTAACCCTGAAATTCTTGTAGGCTGCAAATGTTTTCATGCTTCCTTCAGAATCCTGCAGTTACTTACTTTTCAGAGATATTGAGCAATTTCAGTTAAAATAAGTGTCAGTAACAGTTGTTTAGCTCCTCCAAAAATTTGACTCCTGCTAGAGTAACATAATTGATAACATTGATAACTCCTGTTTTGGCAGTTATCATCGATGTATTTGTCCAGTATCTCTTCAAAGCCCTTATTTTCAATCTTTTTTTTCTGTTTTCCTAGACACATCTGTCTGTGTTGCAGGTGAAACAGGCAGGCTGAGCTTTTACATTAGTATGAGATTCCTGCATTACCAGCCTAATTCCTCAATTACCAGCCTGATTACCTGTAGTTTTTGTTGTTGTTGTAATTAGAACTGTTGATTAGATGTATTATTTTTGAAAGACAAGTTGATGAGTAGCAGTGTGTTCATGTTTCTGTTCTCTCACAAGGCTTCTGGTTAGGATTAATCTTCTTTGGCTTGTTTTTTTCTTCTCCTGGGGATATGTCACTCAACAGGAGCAACCTCTCCAAAGGGCTGCTGAAAGAGGTGGCCAGCTGCCTAATTCCTGCCATCACATTTCCCCATCTCCCTCCCCAGCACTGTTTAATCTCAGATGCATGTTTGCTGGCACCTGCACAGTGACTTCACTGAAATAGCTGCCCTCCACAAGACTTTCATTAAGCAGCTGAGGGATGAATAAGCTTTTTCATCATTTATAAAAATTTAGCCATGCTTTAGTCTGTGTCAGCCTGACAACAAAAGGAGGTTGTCCTAGGGCTTGTAGTTTTAGTCATTGCTTGTATTGCCTTCAGAAGAAATGTAGATAAAGGTGAGCTAATAAATCCCAATTCCCATAGCTATCATGTGGGTTTGGGTGTTCAAAACTAAGGTTTCTTAGGTCAGCAATCAAAGGGTGATATGCCCTTGTAGAGTAAAAACCTTAAACTGAATCTGAGTTTTTCTGCCCTCCTGTGCCAGGTACCCAGGAGAGGTGAGAGGTGTAGGGGTGTTTTGTCTCCAGTGGTTGCAGGGAGGGGACAGAAGAGTTTCACATTTGAGATGGGTGAAGTTGCATGAGTGGGAAGTGTTGGAATTTGGAGTTGCAATTGATCTGAGTGGAGAGGATGGGGGATGATTTGCTCCCCACTGCCTCCCTCCCCTATTGCCTGCAACTCCACGTCTACCTTGTACTTAACTGCTTTTATTAAATATGCATGTATGGGGGAGGGGGTAATTTCTTACATCTGCAGTAAGAAAATCAATTTTCTGGAGCCTGTAAGACTGTAGATGGCCTTAGGAGGAGGAACCAACTTTAAGAGTATTGTAACCTGTTTGTAAATGAACTTCAGTTCTTTGATGCTGTTCCCTGGTTCTAGTCTTGGAACCACTGCAGGGAGATGTGCAGCCAGAAGTGGATGGCAATTCCATGCCTGTCTGACACGGCAACACTCACTCACCTGACCTGACCTGCATGTGTCCCTCTCTCCCTCCAGCTCCCCTTCCGTGTTCCTTCTCCTGTCTTGGAAGCTTCTTCACTGACCGCTTGGTTTCCTACTCCCTTCTCATCCTGCTAACTTGCTTTTCCTTTGCCACCTGGTGTCTTGCAGTCCTCTTCTTTGCTAGCTGCTCGACAGAGCTCCTCCGATGTCCCAACTGCTGCGGATCTTGTCAGTGCAATAGAAAAGTTGGTCAAAACTAAGCTGGTAAGTTTAGTGTTGTGAAAACCGTGTACACAACAGGCCCAATGTGACTCTAAGGAAGAGATTTCAAGGCTACCTCTCGTTCTGGTTTCCTTGCTTTCTACCTTCATTTGCTCTGCTTTTATTAATCCTGTGTGCTCTGCTTCTCAGTAGGGTCCCATATTTTGCTCCCCTGTGAGATGAAGCCTACATCTCACATAGGCTCTGCACTGCATAGTCAAAAGTCACTTTTGGAGTGGCCTTTGTAAAGCATGAGCCACTGTGCTGTACAGTTTCTGGGGTCTTGATGGTATTCAGATATTTTACGCAGTGGGATGTTTTGTTTGTTTTGTTTTAAAGCTTGTTCTGAGGCACAGGAGTTTTACTACCCAACATGAATTTGTTTGGTGTTCTGGCTTCGATGAAAAGACTCTCCAAAGAGTAGAACTGCTTGAAGTGCCACAGCTATGCTTTAATTATACAGAGACTCGTGTGTCACTTTTAATCTGCCTTGTCAACTCTTTCTTGCAGGGAGTGGAATAAGCAATAAAAATGCTATGGGATTAATTTGTTCAAAAATTTCATATTGTGTGCTCTTACTGTCTGATCCCATGTCTGCTGGACATCGAGTAAATCCTGTTTCATATCTTGGCTTCTTTTAAGTTTTCCCTGAGCAGTTCAAAAATGTTAATATCTAAGCTAAACCTTTTTCTACATGTCCCAGGACCTCAAAAATTAGCTAAATGCTTTCTCTGAACAAGTTTAACATAATTAACAAGCAGGGATATAATGAGCCTACAAAGGTTCATTTCCTTACATCTACTGGAATGATGAAGAGCGTAAAAAAAATTTTAAAATATCCTCAGTGATTATTAAATTACTGCAACTCTGAGCAAGCATCTTTATCTAATGACAATCTTCATTTCAGAAGGCATTGGTATTTTCTCAGTTTGAGATGTTGGTACATGAAGAGGGTCAGCGTTCACAGCGTGCTTGATAAGGCTTGAGTGGTAGAGGAGCTCTTTGTGGCATGGGAAACCAAGAAGGCAATTCCCAGAAAATTCACTTAAAATAGTTTTATTCCATTGAGGGACTAACAATCTGAAAAGTATTTCATTAATCCAGTTAGACATATTTTTTTGATGATGTTTTATTTTCTCTCCCCCACATGCAGTCTGTTAGACTATTACAACTACTTTCAAGGGATTTGGGGCAAACTTTAATTATTGTGGAATCTTACTATGTGTCCATTAATCTATTTTGTGTTTTATTTTACTACAAGAATCCCCCATTCAGCTTTTGGCAGAGAAACTTTTAACCACGTGTAGCCTAACAATGGTCCTGATTGAGACATCAGGATATTTCCAGGTTGATTTGAAATAATTTGGAAGAGTTTTCTTTCCTCAGATCTACTGGAATGTTTTTTTCCACCTTCTAACAAGAGGATGACAACTCTGCTCTAAGGCTTTTTTTTTGTGGGGTCCTACATCAACCTAAAACTAGTTTGGTTGTGTTTCACAAAGTCCTGCAGGAGAGTATTTCTGAACACTTTATAGTGTTGGTTGCAGAACTGACTTGAATACTGATGCTGAATTCAAGAAAAATGTTTATTCTATTCTTCTTTGGGGTTTTTTTAGACCCTTGAAGGAGGATCTTACCGAGGAGGCTTAAAAGATGCTACTGGCTGCTTAAATGAAGGAATGACACCTTCAACTCCCCCACGAAACCTTGAAGAGGAACAAAAAGCCAAAGCAATGAGAGGCAGGATGTAAGTTGTATTACTGGTTCTTTCCAAAATATGTACCCCAGGAGGAGACACAGCAGCACTCCAGGAATACTTTGTAGTCAGTGAGTGAGCATGGAACTGAGAGTAAGACTGTGTTCTGCTTGCTTCTTGTTTTTCTTAACATTTAAAAACACTTCATAAAAGCACTTCCATAGACAGGAAATTCATCATCACTCTAAAATGTGCAGCTTTTACACCAGATAGCAAATATCTATTGCTGTAAAAGCCTCTGAAGAGCTCAACAGGTATTACTGAGATGTTTGCATTGGTAATCACTACATTGCCAGAGGTGAAATCAACTCTCAGAGGGGGGATATATGATTGACCTTATTAGCTACTTTTGAGAAAAAGAACAGAGAATCCCTCTAGGATTTTTTGAAAGAGTTATGTTTTGCCCTCCTTATTAGCAAAGAAGGGACAGGATTCAGATGCAGCTGTGGTGGAAACATGCCACTGGAAAGAAAGTTCCATTTGGGAAACCAGCATGTTCATGGTAAGGGGAGAAAAAAGAAGTGATGACAGCTCATGAAAGTTGTTTTTTAAGATCAGCTGTACACCCCCTTAAATTTAACAAAAATAATGCTTCTTCCTTCAAAGCCTATAATGATTAAAGCGTTTCTTAAATATGTGTTCAGCTGAAGAACACAGAGAATTGGAGCAACAGAATCAAGAATTATATGGAAGTAAGCTGAGGTGGCTGTGTTCTTTGTATCACCTCTTACACTAACAACAGTAACTGCAATGATCTAATCAAATGGTAGATTGAGGGGCAAAGTAACATTCCATACAGCTGTCATGGGAGTGTGGTGAGAGGTGGAAGAAGAGCACCCTATTTGGGGGAGATGCCAAGTCAGGTAAGAACAAGGAACTGGTTAAGAGTAGAAGACAAAGTAGGAGCAAAGTGCCACAGGTCTGTGAAAGCCATAATTTGCTCCTGGAGTTTGTTGCAGGAAGCCAGAGAAGGGATACAGTGAGGGACTGGAGCAACTCCCAGCAGCAGACGAGGACATGACATTCCTGGATGTGTTTCTGAATGGCAGAAGTTTTCTACAAGGCAGCTGCAGCCTTTTTGCAGGGAGCTACTCTGCCCATGACTGTCCCCTAAAAGCTCCTCAATACTGCAGGATCTGGAGTTCCCCTGGTAGCAATTCATTAATTAGGTGACTGGCAGCTAACTGCAGGTTGCAGTTTTAGTGCAGAGACCTCTGCCACTGTAAGCACAGCTACAGGAATGCTTCTGGCAGGGGACTGGCAGCCTATTATGTGCAATTAGTAGCTGCCAGAATTCCTAAACACCAGGATGTTTAGGAGCACCTGCTAGTGGCTTTCAGCACAAGACATCTGTCTCCCCTTCAGCTCCTTTGTGTCTGTGTTCTGTGTCCCTGCAGCTTGCTGGGTTTAATTCCCTAGTCATGTGAGGCAGCTGATCTCTCAGCTCGAGTTGTGACCCTCCAATCCCCACAAAAGAGCAGCTGAACCCTTGCATAGGCATGGGCAGCAATGTCCTCTGTTCCTGGCAGCACATCCCCCATGCCAGCAGTTACCCCTGGTGTGAGGAAACTCCTTAGTCCATCAGGCTGGATTGCTGCATTTCTGTGAGCAGTAAGACAATAGTCTTATTGAGTGTTAATGTTCAGTATAGGTCTAATACAGAGTTTCCAAGATATCCAGCTATTCAGACTCAATCAGAAATGAGGAGGCTCTAACCTTGCTCCTGTTTGTGCCAGTTTTAAATACAGCTGTGCAGTCAATACCTGCTGGTGACCAGGGCACTTTGCAAGCAACTCCCTGCCCTTGCTCCCTGTTATCAGAGCAGGAGATGAGTGAACTTGAATTTTTGCCTACATGCAGCTTAGAAACCTTAAATTTGGGAGTACCTCTAAGGTGCTGCATCAGGTAGGCTTCAGAGAATGAATAGAGATGGTCAGGGTTGATTTTCCTGCTTGGTAGGAAGAGAGTAGAGAGAGCCCTGGTGCTGAATTTAAGGTAAGCAGTGGAGGTGCAGACCCTGGGTCCTAGTACAGGTGTGAATTGGCAGGTTTTGTCTGTTCATCAGAAACCTGGTTGCTGCACTGATTTTTAATAAACATGCACCTGCCTGCAAGTCCTGCAATGTTACATACTGCAAGTACCTGCTGCTTCGTTTTCAGAGCAGAGCTTGGCCAGGTGGATCCTTGCAGTAACCTTGTAGGTGGGAGAGGTTCTCCCATTCCCCTGCAGCAATCTGTGCCTGTGGGGAACAGTGCAAACAGAGGTGGTGCCAGCTGGAATGTCCCCTCCTGGCCTTCCTCTCTGGACACAGGGAAGTGTGGAGCCTGTCCCAAGGGCACGGTGGGTCAGGCAGCCCGAGGGGCTGTGCAGCACACACCTGCTCAGGCCACGTGCTGCTGGGAGGGAGCAGCCTCCTGCCTTTTGCCTCACACAAACACGTGTTTGCTGCCTGGGCACAACTTGGCAGAGCACTCCAGAGTGCACAAGCGTCTGGTGTGGCTGCTGCCAGCCCTGCCTGCTGCCAAGGGGGCTGGATTTCACTCTCAAACCAACAAGAAGCTGTTTGACTTTTTTCTGCCACATGGCCAAACTATTGCCTCCGCTCTGTCTGAACAAGGGACAAGTTGCAAGCGCAGCAGGAGCAGGATTTATTTTCTCAGTTGCCTCTCTTAACTAAGTCTCACCTTGCAATGCCAGTCTGGTTGGTATTTTTCCCTCCAGGTATTTTAAACCAGGCTTTATCTTAGCACGGTTTCCCCTCAGCCCTATCACTTCAAGTGGGTCTGGTGATAGATGTGGGCAGAACAGTATCAGACATGAAAGCACTCCTCTGTCTTGTTAGCCCTGTTACTGCCATGGCAAACTTGAGGGCAGATGGAGTTTATTTGTCATGTGCCAAATCTGTGTATTGGCGTAATTGAGAGACAAACTGTCTGCAGCAAGCTGTAACTTTTTGAAATTGTCCTCAAAAGAACATTATGTGATTATTCAGTTTGAGTTACAAAGGAGGGGCTTTTTTTAGCTTGCTGGTGTTTGCATGCATCAGGCCTTCAATAGATGACTCCCTTACCCGAGGTTATTAGCTCTGAAATCAGAGTTAAAACATTTGACACTCACACATAGATTACCTACTCTGAAAGACTGAGCTCTTAGTTATGATGGGAGGGGGAATTTGTTTTCCAAGTGTTTGAAAATTCCAAATTGATACTTAATTGATGAATCTTGGGCCAAGCCAGATGGACTGGGACAAGAAGTCCGCTCCTGCTTGCTGCAGAATGGGTCAGGGCACGTCTCCATCATTCTTGGGAGCCATGTAGGGGATGGGGAGAGGAGATCAGGGAGGGGTAATTTAAGGTACAGGCAGCTGTTTGTGCTGCTGCTCTTGCACCATCCTGGCATATGGCAGGGGGACAGGGATAACAGGAAAGAATGGTTGAGAGATTTGAAACTGCTCTGACCTGACATGTGATGTTTTTGTCTGTTACATTCCACTGAGCTCTGAGTGAAGGGTGAATTGTGTTATGTGATCTGGATGATGATGGGGTTTTATGGTGAGGTCATATGTGGTAAAGGAGCAAATGGTAACATCAAGGAATATTGTCAAATACTTGTGTGTTGTTTCAATTTAGGTTTGTCTTAAACGAGCTGGTGCAGACTGAAAAGGACTACGTCAAAGACTTGGGAACTGTTGTGGAGGTGAGCTGAAGCAAACTCTGCTATGCAAAATGTTTTCCCACTAAAAAGCACCATGCTGACAAGTGACAACAACAAAAAATACAGCATGAGAAACAAACTGCTTTATTCTGCAGTCTGCTTCCATGGTCCCCTTCTCATGTTGACAGAAACAAGAAGAAATGCCTTTGGAAACTATTTTTGTTTCCATCTAGCAAATGTTGTATTTTAGGTTCAACTCCAGTGTGCAAAGGTTTTTCTTGGCTACCCTACTTGTGACAAACTCTTTTTGCTGTAATGCAGCTTTGGAGGCATTGGTGGAGAAATAACTTCTTATCCTCTCACTTATTTCATGCTTTTCTTCCCATCATATTGGGTAATGGTAACACATACTTGAATTTGCACCTGCACCTGCACCTTATGTCCTGTGTCTGAGTAGCTTTCCAGAAGCTGGGCCTGGAACTGTGTTGAGGTGCACGTGTGTCCCGTGGATTATTGTTATTTTGCAAAAAAACCTTAGATAAAGGAGACTTTGAGGGTCTTTTTGGGTTTTTTTAAGCTTCAACTTGTAAAGATTTGGCTGATCCCTAGGGATCACCTGTCACATCTAGCTCAGTGCAGGGTTCAGTTTTTTCCCAGCAAGGACTCAGAACTGGAGACATGTGATTCACTAGTCCAGAGAGAATTATCAGTCTATCTAACAGTGATTTTTAACAGCTTCCAAACTTGAAAACCTTTGTGTTATGTTCTGTTTACATCATGCACCATTGGCAAGCCTGACAGGGCTGTCGTGCTCCACAGGCTTACAAAATAACTCTCAGGAGATGTGAGAAATCCTGTTCTTGTGATTCTAAACTTACTGCTTGGCTTTGTGCTCCCACAAGATACTCATGGTGTATGGAAGAACTCTGTACAGAGTCTGATTTGTTCCTCTTACCAGAGAAGCCAAGAGCTTGACAAACTATTTTGTTTAACTTTTATCTTACAATTGCACTTGTCACTTCAATTACATCTAATAATGGTTTGTGTAAGTATTGCAGATATTCTAAACAAATCCTTAAAATTTTCTTTAAAGCAAACTGTGTAATTTAAAGTATCTACTTAGGTTTCTAGTTTGAAATTTTATGCAAGATATTTTAAGCTTTTTAAAGTAAAAAATCCTGGCATTAAACTTTTGCTTCTTAAAAAAAGAGTGTAATTGTGTTCCCACTTCAAATGAGCCCTTTTATGAATCACTGATCCTTAATCCTAAAGGGCTTCATGAAGAGGATGGAAGAAAAAGGAGTCTCTGAAGATATGAAAGGGAAAGACAAAATTGTATTTGGCAATATTCACCAGATCTATGACTGGCACAAAGAGTAAGTTTTTTGTTTAGTTCCTCTTAAAACACCCTTCTAACCTCTTGTCCACAGAGGATTGGACCCTATGGTGTCTGTATGTCTAAGCTGCTTTTAACTGAATATCATTCAGGGCTGAACTTCCAAAAGACGTTGCCTCTCTTTAGATTGTGTCTGTTGATTTGTAAGTGCTGCTTAATAACATCACAAACCCTGGCTATCTTGAATCCTGAGATGTTCTTCTGATTCATGTGCTTTTAGCCACAGTTTCTCAACCTTAAATCCTGATATAGGGCTTCATTTACCCAGCCAGAACCAGCACAACTGCATGATGGAAGGCATCGTGCTTTCCTGAAATAATTTTTCCCAGTGAAGAAAGATCTTTGGTGTGTGATAGCTCTGCACTGCCTGGCTTCATGGGAGGGTGTTTGTCCTGCTGTCTGTGATCACAGGTACAGCTTTATGCTGGCTCAAACACCGTGCCAGCAGTGCTGGTCAGTGTGACAGGGATGCTGCACACAGGAGGCTGCTCTGTGTCAGTTCTGTGCTGCTGATGGCTCTGTCACTCTTTCTGGGGAGCCCCAACCAGAGGCTTCACTGGGAGGTGCCACTGTGGTCCATCCACAGCTCCTGAGCTACTGCTCATAAGCATTCCCAGCATCACTCTCAGACACTTGCTGCTTGCAGGGATCTGGATCTTCACTGCACCTTCAGAAAAGCTACTGGGGCTTCCATAATTGAGTTTCTTGGGTCACAGCTGTAGCCTCAATGCATCCTACTGATGGGCAGTAGCAGTCTGGAAAATCATGGTTTCCTTCCTGTGTCTCATTAACATCTTCACATACAGCTGATTGGATCACAAAGGCTCACCATATCAGTGGTATTTGGCTAGAAGAGTGATAAAATGCAAATTGCTTCAAGGTCCTTCTCACCTCCAAGTCCTGGCATGCTTCAGCCAAGTTGATACTTTTGCCTCTGAGTTAGGAACTCCACTCCTTGAAAATCTTGCTCACAGAAGCAGATTTTGAGAAGCTGCTGGAAACACAAACCCTGGGCCATTTCCCATGTAACTTTGTGAACAGTGTCTTGCTTGTGGACAATATGGTCATCATTTCAACTCTGCCACTCAGAAATACTTTGCAGTTGCAACTAAATAAAATGTGAGCATGCATGTACAGACTTGAACAATGGGCATTGGGCTGGATCTTCCTTCAGCTCTGGACATTTCCCTCAGCCAGGAAGCACAGCGTCCTTGCTGTCATGTGTCCCATAGGTACTTACCTCATGGCTTGGGCCTGTCCTTATGTTCTGACAGATGACCTTGTGAGCACAAACTAAAAAATGTCAGAGAAAGCTTCATCTTATGTTGATTCCAGAAAATGGACTGGTTTTACCAGTGCCATTCCTTGATTGTGAGGATAGGAGTTTTCTGTAACACAAATGGAAAGACTCCCTATTTTTAGTTCTGTATATCTGGGTCAAGTAGTCTATTTAAATGCAGATGAATGTAGCATTTATAGAGGATTGGGTTATGGAAGCAGCTGTATCTAATGGTAGCAATGGAGATTTTTAATTGGAACATCTGTCCAATTTGCATAGTTTTTGGAGGTTCTGGGATTTCGTGGGACCAGATTATTGCAAGCATGTCCTCTCCCAAAATCTGGCTACTGTCACAAATCTGTGGAGGCATTTGAGTCTGAAATCCCAAAATGAAAAAGAGGAACATCATGGACAGGATGATTGTCTGGATTTGCCTACCAGATAGAAAAATCTAGCAGTGTTTCTGAAGTTTTCATTTCACTTTTAGGCATCCCGGTATATTCTTGATAAGGGCATTTGAGCTAGAATGAATTACCTCCCTGAAGCTGCAAGTCAAGATGAACTGAAATAATTCAGTTTATGAATTACTGCGACTATTGTGAATTAAATATTGTGATTTATTATGAAATTTAAAACAGTGACAAACAGAACATACTGTAACTCCACCAGCAAAACATGTTGATTCATTTATTCAGGTGGAAACATATAGCAATCTCTTTCACGTTGACCCATACTCCGAATCTGCTCATGCAACTGAAAACTCCTGGTAAAGCTGGAGTTTTCATAAGATGAGTTTTCACAAGCATTTTGGTATATTGGGAGGGTTTTACTTTGGGAGTTCTCAGTGAAGAAAAGCAACTCTTGCAATTAGATAGTGATCAGCACTTTCTGAAAATCCAAACCACTGTCAAAGTAAAAAAGAGCAGACAGTTTGCAAGACAAGACCTCCACATTTCACAGCTCTCATCTAATGATTTAGAAATCCCATCATTAAGGGCTGAAGCCAAGCTTACCTTTTCATTTATTATTGAATACCGGAGCTAAAATGCCACTGTTACATCTGAAGGATGACTAGTTTGCTGCTGGGATGACCTAAAGAATTGTTCTGAAGTGTTCATATCCTTTCTTTTAGCTTTTTCCTGGCTGAACTGGAAAAATGTCTTCAAGAACCTGAGCGTTTAGCACAGCTTTTTATTAAGCATGTAAGTTTTGTTTCCTATATGTAGTACAATTGCCTTTTAGGGTGCGATGGCACCTTTTCAAAAACACCCGTTTGTGTCGACTTGATACTTTTACATGTCCAAACTGATTTTAAACATAAAGTTTCCCTATAGTTACATATTTTCAGTGGGCAGCTAGATCTCACTAAGGCATTAATCATTTGCAACTGAATTAATCTTCTTTGCAACTTACTTGGGGGGCAAAATTGATGCGGTCAATGACATCTGCCAAAATACAATTACAGCAGGTACTTGCCAACTGCTACAATTTACATGTTTGTGTGATGTTAGCCAAAGTATAACTCCAGAGGGAATTTCAGACCTGTCAGTGTGGGTAGAACATTTCTCACTGGCCACAACCCAGAAAGCTCCCCTTGCCTAAGTGCAGATGTGGAGAACAGAACCTGTTACCAATTTTCTTTCCTGCTTTAGTGAACTAAATCTTTGGTTAAACCAAAAATAAGGAAGACCAAGCAGAATATCATAGCAACTTTCTGCCACCTTTTAATAACAGAAGGGTAGCCAATATCTCATGTGGCTGCTGTGCCTCTTGCCTTCACAGGAGCGGCGATTGCACATGTATGTGGTGTATTGCCAAAACAAGCCCCGCTCTGAATACATAGTAGCTGAGTATGAAACGTACTTTGAGGTAAGCACAGCTCATTATACATTATTACTGCTTACAGCTGTGAGTCCAGGTCAAGGAGACTGTTCTGTAACCTGTGGGGTTTGCCTGAAACAAACTCCTGAAGATTTTGATACTGCAGGTGGTGCTGAGGTCTCTGCCATACGGAGAATGTGTTATTATTTAATTGTTTCAAATTCTTATATTGTAATCTAATAAGTATTTAATTCACTACTAACTGTGTGTGGCCTTCAGAGTACCACAAATGCACTAATTTCTGTTCCAAGTAAAACAAGACTTTTAAATCAATAGTGTACAAATAACAGGGGAGGTAAAAGCTGTTGGAGCTGGGTGGTGCCTCTCATAAATCCCCAGTAACTCTGTCTATTTCAAGAAGTCTTTGGAATTAGACACATTTTGATAGTAATGTGAAAGCAGCTTGTTTAACGAGGGAAAGATGTTTCCTTTCACCCCAGAGCAGGAGGCCTGTCCTGCAGGACTGCCTTGTGAGCTAACCCCCACTGCAGTGGGAAGAGTGACCCTGAGCCCTTGCAGGGCTGCTGGATCAGCTCGGAGCGGGAGGGAGGTTGTGCTGCCAACTCCATCCAGCTCTGTCACAGCTTCCACCCAGGCCTTGCCTAAATAGGATAGGCCAGATTTTTAAATCCTCAGAAATTCCCTCTTGCAAACAAAAGATTAAGAACAGACTGACTTTCTGTGGAAATAAGTCTCTGCTGAGACGTTTTATCATGTTGTCTGTCTTACTCTGTGATTGTTTGCAATTGTTTTTAATCCTCATTTTTTAGGAGGTTCAGCAGGAAATAAGCCAACGGCTGACCATCAGTGACTTTCTGATTAAACCCATTCAAAGAATAACTAAATACCAGCTTCTTCTCAAGGTGAGTGGAAAAATACAGTTTGGATTAAAATCTGGTCTGCATGTTGCATTAGATGCTGTTGTTTTAAAACAGCCTTAGACTTAACTGAGGAATAAATTAATCAAATTAAGAGGAAAGAGGGTCTGTTCTCTAGGCATGCAGTGATAGAGGCCAATGGAAAATGTCCAGAGAGCAGGAGGCCACATCTGTGCAAGTGGTTTGTAATTTAGGATAGTAAACAGATTTTTTTTTTTTTTTAACTTTCTTTTGGAATTTTTTTATGGAAGGGTACACTTCAAACAGGAATTTTCTTCCTCTGAAGTTTCAGAGCAAACTTTCAATTTTTTTTAAATTAGAACGAAAGTACACAAGTGTATTGCTAAAGTCTGTCTTAGGTGCTGAATGGCATGCTTGTAGTAAATGCTCTAGTCTCCATTTCTGAATATCTGTCTTCAAATAAGCTGAAGAAACTTATTTTCAGAGTATTCTGTCATCTTAAAATTTGAAGAGCTCACCACAATTTTATTCCCAAGGAGCCTGGCCACTCTAGTTTATTCTGACTTTTCCATAATGACAACTACTCAGCACTCTTGAAAATTCATCCCGAGGGGTCTGAAGCCAATGTCTAAAATCAGGCATGTCTGAACCCATCCTGTAATGTCCAGCAGCACCAGGGTTCTGAGCTGGTTTCCCCTCCTTTTTGAACTATACCCCAGCAGGCTGCCATCAGCTCAGGTTTGGGAATTGCACACTAGCAAAGGCACAGCAGTGTGTTCCCCAAAAAGCCAAAAGGAAAAGAAAAATCTGAGTGTGTGTGTGTGTGTGGTCTTGTGGCTTAAGACAAGGACAAAATAAGCATTCCCAAGGTCTAACCCCAGCTTTGTCTTTTTGTCTGTGATCTTCTCAACAACCATCCACACCCCTTTGCCATATTTCTAAAGTGGTTATGACATTCAGCAATCTCTGAAGATGAATTTATTAATATTAGCAAGTTTCTTCTCAGAAAATCACATGCTGAATATGCTTTTTCCTTTTCAAACTGGTGCCTTTTGTTCTCTCTTTTCTGATGTGCCTTAATGCAAACCTTTCTGCTTTCTCCAGGACTTCCTGAGGTACAGTGAAAAAGCTGGTCTGGAGTGCTCCGAGATAGAGGTACGTTTTCATGCCCTGGACAATAGGGCTAATGGGACTTTGTGTGGAGATATGAAAACCCCAGTATTCCTTTGACAATAGCTGAAGATCCTGCTGGTATTCTAAATGTGGTATTTCTCTTAGCTTAAATCAGAACTAAAAGATGATGGCACAGTCCTGCATTTTAGTCCTGCACCATCCTCTTTGAGACATCTATTCATGAGGGCCTTGCCAGGAGTCACTCCAGTAATCATGCTATTGAACTTCATCATTTGATGCTGTGCTTTCAGGAACCCTCTGCTTCTCTTGTAATAATGCAACATCCCTTTTCCTCCACAGAAAGCAGTTGAATTAATGTGCCTTGTACCAAAACGTTGCAATGACATGATGAACCTGGGTCGTCTCCAAGGCTTTGAGGTATGCATTTGCATTCTTATAATAATAACTAGGCAAGGAAAATCACTTTCTCTTTCTATGATTGTCTCTACAATCTACCCAAGCTACTTATCTAGGGCTTGTTCTTCTGTAGTGCTGAGCTGCATGCTTTGGTGAGGTTTCAAAGGTGCGGGAGTGACACACCTCTCACTCTAAACTTGTGACAATTCATATTGTTTCTTCAAAATGTGAGTTTGTGTAAAAGCTTCTGCAAGCTTTAAGACTTATTATATATATTACCAGAGCAAAATAAGTGATTTACCAGCCTGCTCTGCTTATTAGGAAGGTCACCTGGCATTAACACGTTAACAGCTCCTGCCGAGTTCAGCAACATCCAGGAAAGGACTTGGGAGTTACAGCCCCACAGGGTACAGCTTGTGGCTTGCAACTAAGCCAGTATAGGCTTTGGGGAGAGGTCTTATCTCCAAAATGAATTAAGATTTGTCTTACTGTCTTATACACTGCAAACAGGTAGGTCCTGGGTTTTGCACGTTGAAAGGTGTTGTGTCAGTGACTGCTGGCTTAGGGCATGATGGAGAGCTCTTGGCTGGAGCACTACCATAATATAATGGGAACAGGGTTTGAAATGTAGTATACAAAACAGCCTGCCTGAGACCTCTTGCTTTTGATTTTATAGACACAGTGGCACTGAGAGCAAGGAAAACCTATGTTTGTCTTCAGCTGAGGTCACAATTTACAGGATCGCTGCTTTGGTAACTTAGAGAGGATATGTTTCACATGAATGCTTGGAAAACTTGGGCTGCATGAAACAGAGCATATCACCTTGTGGGGTCACGGTGGGTCAGGGTTTGTAATGTTGGTGCCTTCTCTGCTTCCCAGGGCAAACTGACAGCTCAAGGCAAGCTGCTGCAGCAGGACACCTTCTACGTGACAGAGCAGGATTCCGGGGTTCAGTCTCGACCCAAGGAGCGCAGGGTGTTTCTCTTTGAGCAAATAGTTATCTTCAGTGAACTCCTTAGAAAAGGCTCTCTAACGCCAGGCTACATGTTCAAGAAAAGCATAAAGGTAAGAAATGCAGAGGGAGAAGCATATTCTGTTTGAAGGTCATGTAAGGTTCATCCTGTCACAGGGGACAGCAATGTGCAGAAAACATTTGCATTTACCTTTCAGTGCATCAGAAGCTGTTTAAGATCATCTCTAAATAAACCACTGGGTGTTTAAATTTATTGGGTAATTTTTACAAGGCACACAGCCAGGGCAGGTCCTCTGTCATTCATAGCTCTGAATTAGCAAATACTGCTACAAAACCTGTAGTAGTCAAAGGAAGTTTACAATAGTTGCTTTGATGCATAATCATAAAAGGTAAATGAAGGTACAGTATCGAAAACAGTCATTTTAGGCCAAAATGTAAGTCAATATTAAGCCTTTATATGATATTTCTGGAAATACTCTCCCTAATTCGGGTGAGAGCTCTTAGTACAAATATGGATGTTGCAAGAATGTTTCAGAGACAAATAAAACCACACACAATTCTAAAAATACAGCTCTGAGGAATTATAAAACCAGCTAAACTATGAAGAGAGTTTTGAGAAATTAATTTTGGTTTTAAATAATCTGTAGAGATTATGGGGCTGGGGCTAAAAGTAAAAACTGAAAGTAACCAGTGAAAATACTTCTTTGTTTAACAAATGCAAAGTTTACCTGTGAAATGGTCAGTGAAGGTGAATGAGTGCTGCACATCTCCTGATAGAACAGCCTTTGCTATGCCTGCAGAAAGAGCAAAATCACTGATTCATTTGAATTTCTGGGTCGTTCAAAGCTGAGAAACCAGTCTGGCATTGATTTCCTTTTCAAAGATACAGTTTAAGAGACATGGGAGAATGCATTGCTCTAAATTTTAAATGGTGCATTAATATGAAATACAACACTATCAGCTGAAATAATGCATATTAACATATATAACTAAACAAATTTACGGTAAACAGCATATTTACTGAAATGAGGTTGTCTTCTTGCCTGGTGGAAAGAGCATTTACTGAAAAGCCTATATCCATTTGCAAGTCAGTGTATTTTATAGTTTCCAACCAAATAATAGGCTATAAAGGGAAAACCCAAAGTGTACAAATAAACAATCATCTTGATTTAGATGATCAGCTTTGATTTTATCTTTTTTGTTGATTTAAATCATTATTAAAATTGGAGATGAAAATAGTATGAATCATTTTAGCTTCAGTTTATTGTATATATAACAATGAGGCTTTTATCTGCAGGAAACAATTCCTGAATTGTATATTGTAGATAAAGAGAGAAAAATAAATCTCTCCTAATGTCAATAAAATTAGCTTGCCTCAAGGGTATGAGCTGCTTTTCTAGTTACACAGCCTACGAAAGGAATGCTGTTCCCACTGCCTGAGTTTAAAAATTTCGTGTGATAATTTTCCAGCCCCTTTTCTTCCACTTGGCAAACAGCTCATTCTCCTACTGAATGTCTACTGCAAGTGTGGGATCCCCTGTGGCTCCATGTGTGTCTCCCCCCCTCAGCATGGAGTTGGTGTGACGGCAGCTCTCACACCCTCCCTCCCAACCCCACTTCAGCTTCTCACTGCTTTTGCATTTGTCTGTTTCCCACAGCGAGGAGCTGTGGCTCTCAGTGGAGCAGGACCATTCCCTGCCTCCCTGGGCTCTGAGCATCCCCACCTCCCAGTGGGAGTGCTGCTGTGAGGCAGCACCACAGATCCTGTTTCTTTCCTCTGTCACAGCCAAAGAGGAAAAAGTACATATGACTTCAAATGCAGCTGTTCTGGTCTGTCAGTGAGATGGGACTCCCAGTTACTGTTCTCCAAGCTCTGTCACACTTAAACTGTGACAGAAGCTTCAGCATTTTGTCCTGCATTAGCAAAGAACCCTTTTTTACACAGTAAGGTTCTTAGTGTTGAGAAATGGCACATCCCTTCTTGATACTTCTCACCTGGATGCCTTTCAGCCTCTCAAAATACCTAAGTGGAAGCCTTGATGAATGCATCTCCCTGAGACACAAAGAGGGGGTTAGGGGGCTCTATGTGTCTTTTACCTGGAGTGATACCAGGATTGCTTTGGCTATCAACCAGAGGAAACTGAGCTCAGATCAGGAACAAGAGACCTGTCCAGGGTCACCTGTGTGTCCTTGTCCTTTCCTTTGTCAGAGGAGTTGATGCTTGTCACTGTAACTTCACAGGGACACCCAGAAGCAAAGGAAGATGCTAATTTCATCTTGCAGTTTGAATGCTGGACAGTATTCTGATGTGGAGTGGATCTCCATACCTTGACAGATACTCAGAGAAATTGGAGTTGGATTTCTTCAGGGGACAGTACTGCCTTAGTCTTCAGAGCTGTCAGCTTTTGACATGAAGACACTCCCTCTCTTGTTTTTTTGGGAGGCTATGCCCCAAAACTATTCTTGTTTACTACCCTGAGTATCTCAGGAAAAGCTAAAGCTATGAGTACACTTAAAACAGAAGCCTCCCAAGGGCAGGACAGCAGCCAGAATTCCCATCCATGTGATTTCCAGAAAGGGTATCTGTGACTACAGTCAAGTGAAGTGATTGCACACAGATGACTCTAATCTGCTAGAAATAAGATCTGTTGGAGCATCATGGGAGAACTGCTCTTTTTTTTTCATTATATCCCTGTGCACTGTTGATTCCATTTTTTAAATGTGCTAATGACTGAAACTTTCTTATCAGAGGACACAAAATATAAACACTTATTTAAATTGGAGGAATGATAGACTTTATTAACATATTAATAGGAACATTTTTGCTCTATTTATGGGTTTCAGTAAATTTAAAGCACACCAGTCAGATCTGTGTTACTTAAAATAGGAGCTGTAATTCAAGACAAGGCAGGTGGATGTCTGGTACATCTGTCAGGGCTTTATTAAGCATCATATTTAAGATTTAGATTTATCTGGTTATATCTAGATGAGACATATTCTTCTTGTTATGATCTAACACTTTGTCATTTGACTTAATTATTTTCAGGAACATTTCACAACAGTTTTGATTATTGTGTAATGTTAACTCATGCTCCCTGTAAAATGCTTACCTTGGCTTGTTTCAGATGAACTACCTTATCATTGAAGAAAATGTGGACAATGATCCCTGCAAGTTTGCTCTAATGAGCCGGGAAACATCAGAGAGGGTCATTTTGCAGGCAGCTAATCCAGAAATTCAACAAGCTTGGGTACAGGACATCAACCAGGTCCTGGACACACAACGAGATTTCCTAAATGGTACGTACATGGTCTTTGTTCTGTTTCCCAAACTGTAATGCTAAATGGGATTTAGAATCTTTATGTCCTTGTTTCCTCTGTGAGAAAATTATTGAGCCACTTGTGCATATGTCAGTTGGGCTCTTGTTCCTCAGGCCCCTCTGTGGGTGGTGCTTTTGTTTGTGGTACTTTATACTGGAGTTTGCAGGGCTCTGTCACCCAGTGCTTTCCATTGTACACTGAGATTTTAAATCTGAAGCCAGGTTGCCACTGTGGCTACAATGCATCTCTCATTTACTCAAGAGCTTCCTGACATCACTGTGTGCTCCCAGCTGAGGATGTGAGGTGGGATGAAGGCTGCTTCACCATGCACCCCCACTGCAGGCCCTGCTTTCAATTAAAAAAAAAAAAAAAAA
>VZUA01064409.1:46733-62414 GCA_013401035.1 Horornis vulcanius
GGAAAGGGCAAGGAAACAAGGGCAAGGGCTTCTTTCTCCTAGGAACCATGGGAGCTGTGCATGAAAAGGGGCCTTCCCAAAGTATCAGCTTTGCTGTAGAAATAGATTTGAGGTGATCTGAAATAATATTTCAAATTAAAACCTACGTTAAACAAAACTCTCAGAAACCAGACACACGCAATCAACAAAAATGTGTAATTTGAAAATACAGAGGAATCAAATTCAGTTAGCAATTTTAGCTTGTTCTTGCTCCTGAGTGGATGAGGGTAAGAGAAGGGAACAGGACTAGGGAAAGAATCTAAAAATAGTATCCCTTTTGTTTGTCTGGAAGCAACAAAGTAGCTTTGGATGCCTCCAAGTTTGCTTTGCTATTCATTTCAAAACAGCTTATTTTATGGAACTTATATTAGAGTTCTATATTTAATTGCTTAATACATGTCAATAATAAAACATATTTGCTTGAATCAAGATGTTTGGGCTTAGCACCGTATGTTAGTTTTTGTTTTGTGGTTTTGTTGTTTGTTTTGTTTTGTTTTTTTTTTTGAGGGGGTTGTTTTTTGGTTTTGTGGATTTTTTTGTTGCAAAATAGGAAGAGGCTCTTTCAGTTTACATCAAAGCAAAGATTCCCTTTTCTTCAGTGTGGAGGTTTTAAAAATTTAATTCAGCTTTTTTTTACTTTTCAGAAGTTAACTGGGAAGGGGCTACCTGCAAAAGTTGTTTGTGACAGTTCAGATTCTATGGCTGAGCTGAGAAGGGAAATCACATTTCACCCATGATGCCACAACTTGATACTGGGTTTCTGTGACTTGGAATAGAAATGGCCTCATATAACCATTGTAAAATGATTCCTTAAATACATTGGGGAGATCAGGAGTCTAAGTTCTCCAGTTTGACCAGTTGGTACCAAAACTTGATGGGTTTATGTCAGTGCAGTTGGCTTTGACTGAGGAATTATTGGACTAAAATAAGTTCCACTAATAGTTAGCTACACACATATTTTTAAAAGACTTGTGATAGCTGCACAGGCACTAATGCAGGGTTCTTCTGTCCCTTCCATATCTTTCTTGCTTGTTCTTTTTATTTTTTAAGTATTGCATCTTGTCTTCACAGGACTTACTGCCCTGTGGGCCTTTTTTTCTACTGAGGCATCTTCATAGCCTCTATTCAGCCTATCTTCTATGAGGCCAGCAAGCAATTTGATGGGTTAGGAACATAATCATCACTATCTATAAAGCAAAAGTAAAAATAAATTTCTATTAAAACACAAGCTTAAGGATTTACCTTAGAACTATAAATAAGATCCAAGAAAATGATACTGTATCCAGTAGAGCCTGTCCAGTCCAGAATATTTTAAGTGGCTTTTAGAATGTAATCTTATTGAGGCTGACTAATCTTTAAATATGTTCTTTAGCTTTGCATTTCATTAAAGCAGATGTTTTCTGTCCTTAAAATCTTATTGAATCCACACTGAGCCAATGCTGCTTAAACTTAATAACAAAATATTCCCCTTGAGTTCCTGCCCAAGCTGTCTCTGATTTTTCTCTCTTCACCAGGGAAGTCCTAAAGAGTAGGGGCTATGTATAACGCATGGGATTTGCATCCAAACTTCATTAATGTAAAACTGGAATATTCAAGCTTTTCATAATTTTCCATGGAAAAGTAAAAGCTGCTAAGCTCAAGAAACAGGCTGTGCATCAAATGATGGGCTGTTGTGACTGTTCTTTAGGGAGCAAGCTGTAAAGTAAATCTGTCACTGCTGGACATGATTCATAAGGAAAATGCCATTCAGCTGTACCTTTTAAAATCATATTTTGTGGGGGGAACTTGAGAGAGAAAGAGAGAACATGCAAGTAGATGGACACTTGCTTTTGCCAGAAGCTTCTAAGAGTACTGACAGATGTTTAACAGGAGGCTGGAAGCCAGGCAGCAGTGTGACAGTTCATGATGGAATTAGTAGTTAGAAATGGACACTCAACTAAATACCCTTTAAAAGTACTGAGTACAGTCGATTGTTTCAAGATAGATTGATAAGTATCCATTCAGATCTTACTGATAGTGACCTTGCAGCCTTATTTACTATATACTATAGAAAAATGTCACTGTCAAAATCATTGTCAAAGTTCTCCCCAGCCTTCCTTGCCCTCTGTGGCTGGTCTGCAGCAGGACCAAACCATTTCCAGCTGCAGCTGAGGTAAGCAAGTGAAACTGGCAGTCACTATAAAATAAATACAATCTGCTTTTGTGACAAGGGTCAGTTTTTAGAGACAAGTAATCTTCCAGATTGCTACAGATCTATGTCTGTGTCCTTTTGAAGAAAATGGTGATCTGGAATTCTCCTTGATTTTTTCTTTCCCCAGTCATTTATTCTTTAGTATGAAGTGATTTCTTCAGTTGACCTGCCTTTCTCTGGGAGGGGAATGCTAGACAGTGTGCTGTATGATGTGAGATTTTCTGTTTTTCTTTCCTTTTCATTTTGTTGGGAAAGACATTCCTTCTGTTGTGGTTCCCTGGTGGGGCTGATGCTGTGACATTATGTTCTCCGTCTGCCTCTTGCTAGACTAGTCTCTCTGCATTCCAGTAGGTTTAGTCTGGTGCATGTACACAGTATTAACTGACTATAAATCATCTGGTAAAGCCACATGACATGCAAAAAACCAAGCCCATAGGTCTGGGGCTGGTAGCCTGAGCCAAGCAAATCTGCTCACTGTGAGTCCCAGCCCTGATCCCTTCTCCTCCAAACATAAAAAAAATATTTATTTCTTTAAGGTCTGGAATTTTTTTCCTTCCATTTCCCAATGCAAGCTCTCTCCATGAGTATAAATTCTTTTCTCACAAGTAGACTTTATTTTTTATGGCTTAGGAAGCTGTTTAGTGTTGTCTCTTGGGTGTTTTCTGGAGAGGTTTGGACTGCTGGGATTAATGTCTTGGTGCCATCTATACTTCCTCACTTGCTGGAAAGTGTTCCAGCAGTTTCCTTGAACTGAAGCAGTTAATGTCGAAAGCACACTGAGAGCCAAGTTGCAGTGCATCATGTTTGAAGAGTATTTAATAGTCACTTTCTTGGGAATATGCAAATGAGACTTAGAGGTCTTGACCTGTGTTTTCTGATGTTAGCAAAATTCACTGCAAATGTGCTGTGCATCTCTTAGTCAGGCTTTAATTTATTTTGACTACAGGATGTGATTAATTTGTGCGATTTCAAAGAAAATGAATGCAATTATGTATTCTATAAATGGCAAACATTTTAGCCTACTCTCTGTGTAGGTTAGAGAAGCTGTTCTACACATCAGCCTGTGTTCAGCCCATGCACAGCACAGTGTAAAGTGCCTGTGTCCAGTCTAGCCATCAACGCGCCGTGTGCTTCCATGGGCGGCATCCCCTGTCCCTGTTGGGTTTGCAGCATATGAGTCTGTTCTGTTTGAACCATCCCACCTGTTTGAACACCTCTGCAGCCCCTGGCAAAGGCTGTTGGGAGCACGTGGCTGACTCTTGTCCTCTCTTGCAGCTCTGCAGTCGCCCATCGAGTACCAACGCAAGGAGAACAGCTCGGCGGTGCTGCGGCCCCAGGCCGGCAGGGTCCCTCAGCCCAACACCAGGCCCCATTCCTCTATTCCAGTAGGGTCTGAGAAGCCTTTGAAGGCTACAAGCCGTAACCCATCTCTCCCACCCCTGAAGATATCTACCTCCAACGGCAGCACAGGGTATGAGCACTCACAGCCTGGAGACAAGTATGAACAAAGCAAGGTACTGAGCTCATCTGATAAAACATGATCTCACGGCCCATTTCTTATACCACAGGTGATCCATGATGTTAGCTTTAATTAGCAGCTAACCAGGTCAACAGGAATCAACACACTGAAGCAATGGGGTAACGTGTGATTTGGGATTAAAGAGCTCATGCAAAAGCCCTGGCATCCACGTGGATGGCACTTCATCTAGGAAACAGAGACAGAGCCTGACCCTGGAGCACTGATCTTGATGTTTTTCAGGGCACTGTGTTTGCAGATCTGGTGAACTAGATATCCATTTGCAGTACTGACAGAAGTAATATTCAGGCTTCTCTAATATCCATTAACCACCCATTCCTGAAAAAGTCTGTGGTAGGGAAGAGCTTAGACCTTCTCCCACATAACATCTCACAGGGTGCCAGCTAAAGGTTATCATTTGGGTACACAAACCACCAAAGAGTCCGTGGCCACCAACCGTGTTTGGACCCTGCCGCTGACTGAGGTTGACCAAAGCCACTGTCAATCTGACCTGTATTTAACTGTGAGTATTCACTCAGCTTCATTGGTCTTTCTCCCCGTTTGGCTCAGCACAGACCACTCCTGTGTAACACCCCCGCAGATGAGAACACCCAGGGGCACAGTCCTTAGCAGCTTTGAAGTCTGTTGTGAAATAGGAGACTGGTTTGTATCAAGTTACTGCCACCTTTCAGATCTTTAAAATCCTTTTCTGCCAATGTGAATTTCCAAGTGTTTTGTGTCTTTTTCCCTGGTCTGGTTAGGCTGGACATGAAGTAGTGGGATCACTGCCAAAAGGGCAGGTTCCTCCGCGCCAGCCGCTCACCGCTTTGTGTTGTGTCCGTTTGCAGACTGATTTGGGAGGGTGCAATGGGACCTCTTCCATGGTGGTGATTAAAGATTACTATGCACTGAAGGAGGATGAGATCTGTGTGAATCAAGGAGAGGTGGTTCAGATCCTTGCTATCAACCAGCAGAACATGTTCCTGGTGTACCAGCCCGCAAACGACCACTCTCCAGCTGCTGAAGGATGGATCCCTGGCAGTATCTTGGCTCCCCTCCCTAAATCCACCACAGATAATAGCGATGGAAGCATCAAGTAAGTGCCCTATTGGCTTCGCTGGGAGCACTATGTGGATTTTTTGAGGAAAATAAAATAAATAAATAAATATAAACCAAACCCAAATGGTAGGGAAATCCTGCTGATTTTTATCTACAGTGCCATTGGAACAAGCTGAGTGGTCAATCCGCAGCATCGGGCAGCCATGGTGGATAGCTCGGGTTTTGCTTATTTTCATTTTGTGGGATTTTGTTTATACTTTGGAGAGAAATAAAACCATAGACGGTTAAAGATATGCTTTACGTGACACCATTTTACACCAACATGGACCTGCTTGGACTGGACTTATATTTATGTTGAATTAAGTTACTAATCTATATATTGGTTATAACAGCATCTAGATAAAAAACAAAAAACAAACACAAGAATCCAGGCTCTGTGTTGGACTGAGGTTTGCTTCTCAAGGAGGAGAGATTTTGTTGTCTATGGCAATTTCCCTGTACAGCTTGTATCTTTTTTTTTTTTAATTTGTTTTGTTTGGTTTTTTTTTTTTCTGTTTGCAGTAACTTTTGTAATATATTTTTTGGTTTGCAAGACCCCCATCCAAGTACATTCCTGTATAAAGTATTTTGCACTATTTAAAAAAAAAAAAAGAAACAAACTCACATTGATGAAGTCAGGTTGTGCAATATAATGGATAGACGCAATGTTCATCATTGTACCTGTAATGTAACTAATTTTAAATGTACTATTTTAAATATGTAAAATAAATTTTCACCATGAGCATGTTTTAATGAGGTAAAAGAATTAGTTTGACCCTTTTTTTGTTTGATTTTGTTTTGCTTTGGTTTTAATTTTGTTTATAATATTTTGTTGCTTATTTAACAAATGTGTGGATATATATTTTTCTTTTCTTATTTTTAGAAATTTGTCAGTCTGAAATGACTAATGCAAGAAAGTGGTTTTTTGGTATTAAATACAGAAGGTACAACCCTCTTTTCAGTAATACCTGTTGATTTCTTTTAACATCTAAAATGACTAGATGGTAATGCATGATGTATGCTACAAATTGTGTTACCTTACACAAATACCTTGAGGTGCAAAATTGATCGCGAGGGAAGATTTTGTGACAGATTCACTAAAAATAATAACTTGATCTCTGCTGCCGTTTCAGTTAAGAGAAATGATGACTTTACCTGTCAGTCAGTAATGAATGCTACCTGGAATTGCATGTTAAGCCAAAGGAATTGCTTGGCACATCTCTTGCACATCTGCCACGGCCATTCCCAGGTTCTTCTCTAGCCACAATATGCAACCACATGCCCTTAGAATCATCCACAGTACCAGACTCCTGGTGAAGACTGATTTCATGGCAGCTGTACAGTAAAATTCTGCATCAAATTCTGTAGGCGGATGAATTGTGGTCAGGAAGGTGCAAAAAAATTGAAAGACATGTGAATTGCACTTCTCTCTTTCTCACTGCAGTGAGATTTAAAGTACTAAACAATGTTTTCAGACTCAAACAGCTAAAACAACGCTGAAAACAAAAAGATGCTTGAATAATAGGAGTCCTATGAATAAAAAACAACCTGGAGCTGTGCTATCTTCAACCCTATCTGGTCTGCCAAATCAGTGACTACATAGTTTAAGTAATAAAACTGTTTCTCCTGTGACAAATACTCCTGTACACAAAATATATGGTTGGTCCAGCTGTGTTGGCACCATGAATTATTCACCTATGTTCATTATATAGATCAGGGAACCCCATCTACCATGTTCTTGACACTTACATAGCCTAAAGGAAAATGTAACAGTCCTGAAGTGTTGGATAACTTCACCTGCTCTGCAGTTCTCATTTGGACCTTGTCCAGAAACGCCCAAATACCAGTCAGCACTTGGTGCCTGTCCGAGCCGTGCAGGGTGCTCTGGTGCTCCCTGTGCTCAGACACCACTGACTGTACAGGCTGAGTTAGTGCAGACTCTACTCCTGGTTGCAAAAAC
This sequence comes from Horornis vulcanius, assembly GCA_013401035.1. Classification (NCBI taxonomy): domain Eukaryota; kingdom Metazoa; phylum Chordata; class Aves; order Passeriformes; family Scotocercidae; genus Horornis; species Horornis vulcanius. Next base: position 53,538 of record VZUA01064409.1, read on the forward strand.
AGTTGTCATGACCCAGTTCAGTCCTGTGGCTGTGGCAGGGTTTGCAGTTCTTTAACTGAGCAGTTGTGCAGCTCCCATCAGGTGCTGAGGTAACAGCAGGAAGCGCTTAGGATGCAGACGCAGTGTTCATGGGGGAGCGTCGGCTGTGTGGGGCATCCTTTGGGTCCTACCTTGCTAACATACTGCGTTTTATTGGCATCACAGGTGATCCCTGGATTTCATACAACTTCCTTTGTAAAATGTATCAAGGTACTGTAGACGTGACATGTGCCAAACATTGGGCTTAAACATGCAAATCAAATTTGCATGACTTAAAGGTGGGCAGATGCTTTGAACCTGGATCCCAGCTCATCACACTGCTGTTTTGAGAGCTTTATGCTTTGGACAACATACCCTTCCCCAAATTCCCCCCCAACCTGTCCACTATTTTAACCAAATGAAATCCATATCAAGAACTGGTTTGGTTCTATCTTACGTCCGCTTTGATATGCAATTCTCTTGTCAACACAGCATTGCTCTTACAAAGAGTGACATTCGTCTTTTTTTTTTTTTCTTTTTTTTTCTCCAAGAATAAGGTCATAGAAGTCAATAGTGCCTGCTCTGATACTAGCCAAAACCCATGGGCTGACTGATGTCCTCTTTAACTGGATTGGCAAAATCCAGTGGGAAATTCTTGGTCTTGAGAGGCACAGCAGAGCTCATCATTCTAGGAAATGACTTATCTCTTGGAAAATTAATAAAGCAGCTCCTATTTATTGAGCTGCTTGTGTTCTGAGCAACATGTAGTGAGCAACAACTTGAATTTCTTAATTGTTTTAAAATTTACTATAGTGAGTAATCTATTAGGACCATTCTTACATATTTATATTTGTTACACTGCTTTTAACCAACAAGACCGAGGACTAAATTGCTCTTTTAAATGTAGCAAAATTAAAATAAATTTCTATTTGTGGCAATGCAAGACAAAGTCCCTGAAACCAGATGGCCAAGTTCGAGTTGCCTGTGCTTCCATCATGGACATTTTTTTTCCTGCTCCATGCATTTAAACAGCAAGTGTGGCACAACATCTGCTTTGCAGAACTCTTTGGTTTGGTTTTTAAATTCAGCTCTCATTGCTGAGATTGAGACGGGCATATTGCCTGCCAGTGGCTTTCACCTTCTAGGGAATTGCAGTAATTGCAAATGTGGATGCTGGTTCCCCTTTCCAAAACCTTTCTTCCTGCTATGATTTGCCATTTGATTGCTGCGTTTTTTGGTACAACAGGAAGTCATGTTCATGGCATACCCTGCGCATGAGAAAGCGGGCGGAAAAGGAGAGCAGTGGCAAAAATGAAGCCAATGGGCCACGTAAATCCAAGGATATTCTGGGGAACAAAGTCTCTGTTAAAGTGAGTAAGGCCATCTGAAAGCTCTATGCTGCTCTCCTGCTTCCCATCCTTTCCACCCCAGTAGCATCCTCTCCTGAGAGAGGGAGGGGGTGGCAATTTTGAGTTTGGGTTTTGGTTTTTTGTTGTTTGGTTGGTTTTTTGTTTTTTTTTTCAACTTCAGTTTTTGGTTTTTTTTTTGATTCCTTTTTTTGTAGTATCCATTTTAGCAGGATTTTTGCATGCAAGATAAAATGCAGTCTTTGTTTTTTGTTTTCTTTTTCCTGGCATCCCACATGCAAGTAAGTAATCTTCATTAAGAAACCCAAATATATACATGGCTGAATAACTTAAAATTGGAACACTAGTGATTTACTGACCTCTGATCTAGCTTGGTCTGCAGCTTCATCAGAGCAGCTGTAGCAGTGAGAAAGCCACTGGGTGAACCAATGGCCTTGCAGATGAGTTTTCTTTAGGTCTATATTTCACCAGATGTTAAGATAAGGGCTTCCCAGCCTGGGGATTCTTGAGGTTTTTGGTCTAGGGAAATGGTCTCAATGACCTTTTTCTTTCCATGTTATCAGACAGGGCAGAGATGCTGACTCTGTCTTGCCAGGAGAAGGTCTCGTGTGTGTCTGTGTGTGTGTGTGTGTCCGTGTGTCTGCGTCTCTCTCTCTTTCTCTGAGATCTCCCAGTATGGAAAAAGTTGAGAACTGTGGGGTTAAGCTCCATCTTCTGCTCTGGGTGCCTGACTACTGTGCTCCAACTCAGAGGATCCATCCCTATAAACCGACCATGAGGCCTGCTCAGGACTAATCTGGGGCTTTCCCTCCCAACAGAGGCAAGCAAACACTTGTTGTGATTTTGGCACAACCAAAGCCCAGCCTTGATTCAGGAAAGCACTTGAGCATGTCCTTGGGATCCATCCCTCTCGAGGAGAGTCCATGATGAAGTGTTTTCCTTTGCAGAGGCTTTCTGTCTTACAAGCCTGGTGCAATAGCCCTGGCATGTGCAAAGGGAGGAACCCTGACACTGCATCCCGGGCGCCCCCGCACCCTCGGGACGAGGAAGGACTGGGCCCGAGGGAAGCGGCTGCTCCAGCATGGTGGCACAGTTCTTCCTCCTCTGGCTTCCTCCCTGTTTTCACTACCTGAACGAATTGCAGAATCACTGCTTCTCTGGCAAAAGCATGTCTTTGCCTTTGCTTCCCTTGTTTTGTTGTCAGTTTGGTTTTTGTTTGTCTATTAGGAGCATTTTCCCTACTGTTACCCATTTCCATGCTGCTCACAACTGTGCTGCTCTGCCCTGACTAACCAATCTCTTTTCTAATCTCTTGTTCTCTTTCTTCCTCTTCATGCTGCCAAACAAGGAGACAAACAGCTCAGAGGAATCAGAGTGTGATGACCTTGACCCCAATACTAGTATGGAGGTAGAGACAATCATCCTTGTGATTATTTTTTCCCAAGAACATGTGTCTGTTTTGAAATGCCTTTGCTGCAAGGGGAGTTGGTGGGTCTGTATTGCTCACAGACATGTGTGCCAATTTAGTGTGAGTCACAAAAAGTGTTAATTCTGCTTTTGCCAAGCCTTGAACTGGAGTTTTGGCTTCTTTTGTAGTGGGAGCAGTGGAGGGAGCTCAGTAACAAGCTTCTACTGAGCTGGAGCCTCACGTAGCCACCCTCAGTCACTGCTTCCCACCTGGGACCTCATTCCAACAATAATGCAAGTGTGTCAGCTGCTGATAAATGTAGCACCTTTCTATATTAAAAACACCCTTGCCTTGGCAATACACGCTTGAGCTGCCAGTCAGGCCAAATGTTGCACCACAACCAGCACTTTATCTAGAAAATCAGAAAAGACAATGTTCCCCTTTTCTCTTAGCAGAGTGGGAATTGCATTTCTGTCAAGGTACTGAAGGAGAATGGTAAAACCAGTTGTGTGAATGTACCTGTATCTCAGGCAAGGCTGATGCAGATAGGTGGACCCCAAATTATGCTACTTTATGCCGCTGTTTTTCCACTGTGAAACCACCAATTCTAGTGGAGTGCCTTGTTGAGAGTGCCTGAAAGAGTTTAAAATCATGAAGAGTTATGTGTCTGGTTCTCCTCAATTAAGATCTAGGAGGATCCTTTTTTTTTTTCCCTCCTGTTTATAGTGACCACACAAAGCATTTCTATACATTGTTCCAAGGCTGACAGAGGTTCCTGCTGAAACAGGCAAGGACATGGTTCAGAGAGATGGGGATTTTGTGGTGATGACAGGACAGGTCCCTGGAGAACAGAGATATCTGTGTCCTAGCAGATCTCCCGGATCCTGTCAGCCAAGCTGCACTATAAACATCCTTGAGTTGACCTTCCTCCTGAAGGGAAAATAAAAAGAGGGAGAAGCGTATTAAGGTGCACCACCTAAGCTGTTAACCTGAAAGCTTGCTTTTATTTTAATTGTGTTGGGATGTGTATTAAAGGAAAGCTTTTGACCCAGCTGACATCCTGGAGATTGAATGGTACTCACCTCTAAAGCTGCATTATTCTCAAGAGTGTGTTTACATTTTCAAAAAATGTTTTTCCAGTCACAGGTAATATCTGGATGTGTATGTATTTGTTACAAGGCAGTGCCCATTATTACACATGAGTCTCTGAAAGCTTTCACTCACTGAAAATTGCCCTGTGGAGCAGCAGTGGCTGAGACAAGGGTGATTGTGCAGAGCTGGTTGAAGATCGCTGCTCTTTTGCAGAGGATTTCTGTGTTTTGACTTCATTCAACAGGAGGAAAAACAGATGGTTTAGAATTTCCAGTGGGAGGTATCTGAATCCTTGCATTGTCAGCATTTCTTGTCTTTCTGATGGCTTGATCTGGGTTTTTTACCATGGTATGGTCTACTGTTCTCAAGCTCAGGAGAAAAAAAGCCTCTCTATTTAAACCAAAACACACCAGTGTGAAGTCTTAGCAATGGTATCAATCTGCTATTGGGGGAATAACTGTCTGCCTTCTATGTGACTAGTTATAGTCAGAAAGCCCCATCCTGCATCTCCCAGGTCACTTACTGGAGCTGACAGTGCCACTGCACTGCAGTCCCCAGAAGCCACAGTATTCCTCATGGCTTGGAAAGCTCAAGTTTGCCTCTGACAAAACTCTCTGGGGCTGAGCAAATATTTAAGATGGCAGAAGAAGAGAGAATAAGAGAACAACTGTAGGGGTGACTTTCTAAGGTCACACTGCCCTGCAAGGAGCAGCACGACCCTTGCTTTGTGCTGGTTTTAGTACATCTGAAGCCAGGATTGAGTGTGGTCATCTCGTTGGTCTGGCTAAGAAATACGGGGGGAAGGGATTGCTGATATCCAGTAAATTAAATCAAGTAATTTGGAGGGAGCAGAGCAAGGGCAGGCTCATAAAATGCTGATGAAACCCTGAAAGAGGCCATAGGGAAGTCTGGTCTATAAGGGTCTGAGTTATTCATCTACTGGAAGCCACAACTGCTCTCCCTTTCCCTTCATTATGAGTGTTTTGCTTCTCCTTTCCAAATGTGTTACAATAAATGAGCTATATTACAGCCTGGGAGGCCAAAGTCTTTTCTCAATAAATCAGAGGCAAAACAAGCTAATTCCAGCACCAGAGCCTGATTCNAAATTAAATCAAGTCATTTGGAGGGAGCAGAGCAAGGGCAGGCTCATAAAATGCTGATGAAACCCTGAAAGAGGCCATAGGGAAGTCTGGTCTATAAGGGTCTGAGTTATTCATCTACTGGAAGCCACAACTGCTCTCCCTTTCCCTTCATTATGAGTGTTTTGCTTCTCCTTTCCAAATGTGTTACAATAAATGAGCTATATTACAGCCTGGGAGGCCAAAGTCTTTTCTCAATAAATCAGAGGCAAAACAAGCTAATTCCAGCACCAGAGCCTGATTCAGGGCTTCAGCAATCTTCTAGGCTTTGTATGCTGGGCTTAGATAACTTAAACAGCTGTGCTACCCCTCCAGCCCAACCTGTGTGCAGTGAACATCCACATCTCACCTGCTTTTGATTCCCCTGCTCTGTGTGGAACATCCACTGATGAGTTCCCAGAGCAGCTGGAGACAACGTGACTGCCCAAGGAGAGGGAACACCTTATCCTCACACCTGGCCAGGCTCATGAGGGGTTTTATGGATGCTGGGAGTGCTGGCAGAAGAGCCAGCAACACTCAGAGGTGCCTTTCCTGTGTCATTAGGGTGGAGTCATCACTACAGCCAGGTAATAACAGGGCCAGTCACATGGCTTCTCTCATAGGCCTGTCACCCCTGACATCCCTCTTCTTCCCATGTGCACCCAGTGCTGGAACAGAGAGAGCAGTCTCTAAATTAATTACCTGGAAACGTGGGTGCAATTTATCTCCACCCTACTTCCTGCACAAGAAGTCAGTAGGCTGGTCACAGTACCCATGAAGTCCCACAGACACTGTGGCCTTTCAGATCTCACTTTGTTTGCTATTTATGAAATACCACAGTGGATTCCATTCAGTAGATTCCAGGTTTCTGGAAGCACTTTGCCTTTGTTTCAAGGGAACACAAAGACAGAAAGAAATGTAAAAAACATATATTGTGAGAGCAGTAAACAAATTCTGAGGGACTGTTTAAAGGAGCTAAAATTCCAGTACTGGATTTTCTGTTCACACAGAATAGGAGAATTTCCTATTCATTGTAGCTTTGACTAGAAATAGCATCTCTTGGTGATGGGTTTTTTCCCCTCTTTGTTTATTAATATGCAATGAATGTGCATAAAGATAGAAATGAAGTTTATTATTGTTCTTCCTACTTTTCTGCTTTGTGCTGTAGTTTCATAAAACAGAAGACAAGAACTCACCCATTAAGTGTGTGAGTGTAGGAGCAGACACTTAAGGGCCATGTGTAGCCATGTGAGTGACAGGATTAACCTGCACTTAGGGATGATCAGAGACTGTTTCCACATGTCTGTAGTTAACTGCACAGGGACAGGCAACTCCCCTTCTGGGAAGATGCATGCCCTTGTGAATCAGTAAATATCCACACCCAAGTCTGGGGTCCTGGACAATGACACAACTAATTGCACTATAATTCTGTGTTGTAACATCTCATGGGGTTGCAGTATAGCTGAGGGGGTCACAAGGCAGCTGTGCAGATCCCATCAGGATACCTCTCTTATCTGAGGGAATGTTCTTCCAGCAGTCAGAAGATCTGACTGAGCTAAACCTCACTAAATCCAGCAGCAGCTCCTCTTGGGGAGGGCCCTCAGGTGCAGGGTTCTGACATGGCTCCAAACGATTTGCACAACTCCAGCTGCAGAGTTACAAGTGCTGTTGGCAACACACGTCTGTCACTGAGCCTCTGGTGTCTGTTCCAGGGTCTCTGCTGTGCAAAGCAGAGATGAAGCCCAGGCCAAGTCACTGGAAGTGCCATCATTAGATTAGTGAGCTGAGCTGTTGCCAAGGTACGTACGTTGGGCTTCCTAATCTGTTTTTTTTTCAGTTGTGACATTTTAGCATGTCAAGAACTACTCAGAGACATTTAGACCAAGATAAGCACTAGGAAACATCCAGTGTGGAAGAATATTGTGTTAGCACCCCCACAGGCCACGTGGTTGAGTAAGTAATGTTTTGGTGGATACAGCACTGGCTCCAAGTCACCACTCAGCTCAGGCCAGGAATTCCCAAGTGCTTTATGCAAATGCCTTCACCCTCTGCCTGAGGTTGTCCACATCCAGAGTAGATCTAACACTCTCTTGGCAAAATCTTTTTACAATACTGTAGGAAATCCTTTCCCGGTCTATTACCAAAGTGTGAATGAGTACAACCCTGGGAATTTCCCTGTGTTTCCCTGGGGCAGCCTCCATGAGCAACAGCACTGTCTTGCTGCCCTGAGTGGCCAGGGATTGCTGAGACAGACCAGGAAGGTGGCTCATCATGTGTGACACAGCCTGAGCCAGCAGCACAGACATGGTGGATTAGCTTTTGGGAAAGAAAGAAGTGACCTACTTCATCTGCAAGAAGGTGTAGGGTGCCACAACACAGTGCCAGGGACATCCCACAGGTTCAGCCATGGAAGCCAAGCAGCAAGAACATGAGGCAAGAGGGCTTCTGCTCTGCACAGATGCTGTACAGCATCCTTTGCGCCTTCCCCATCAGTCCCACAGGCAACTGAGCCCATCCACGCTGCTGCCAAAAGGCATCCCCCATCCCTGACCAAAGGCTGATGTCATAGGATGCTTCATCAGATGCCATTTAAAATTATATTTTCCCTTTGGTAGCCTCTATCCATCTATGGATATCTTATCTGCTCATTTTATCAAGAAATTTCTCTGGTTAATTTGGTTTTTTTGGTGGGGAGGGGAGGCTAGTGACACTGTGAGCCTGTCACCCTGAAGGTCTCAAAGTAAAGTTGACCTAGTCAGAGATGGGTGGCAGATATTTTCCTAAAAATTACAGTTCACCTAATTTCTCTTTAATTAATTTCATTTTTTTTCAGAGAATCGTAATTTTTGGTTTTGAGTGAGGTAGCAAGGAACATGCTGCTGCCTCTGCTACCAGTATGGGCAAATGTGTCAGTATTGTATTATAACTCAGTGACCAAGAGGTGCCATGAAATGTTACAAAATGCTCAGCCCCTCGTCTTGGAGTAAACATGCCCTCTGCTGTTTAGGTGAAGCACTGACCTTGTTACAGAGGTTTGCAGACTATTCTTATGCTTTGGGGAAAGAGTAATATTCTCACTCCTGGTTTTGATATGTTCCCTTAAAATGGGATTGAAACACTGGGATGGCACTGGAAAAATCTGGACATCTGCTGGGCCCCTCTGTGCACTGGTGTGTCTGGGCTGGGTGTAATCCCTCCAAGAAGTGGGGTAGGCATGGCAAAGACACTCCTGCAATGGAGAAACAAAGCCTTGCCAAGGTGAGAACCCCCTCAGGCAGCTGAGCTGCGCTTGCAGAGCGTTTTGGGACTGGCCATTGGCGTGGCAGGATGGCTTCTCCCTCCCCACCAGATAAAGCATGTGTGCACAAGTGAAAGATAAGATTATGCTAAGAATTAAGGCAGGTGGAGTCACTTTGCAAATGGGCTTTGCAGCTACTGATGCAGATGCCTTTCTATCTTTATAACATGAACTTAACAGACCAGGAAAAATACTGCAAAATTCTGAGTTTCTGGAGAAGCACCATGCTGCTTTTCTAAAGCTTTACTGTTAAGTTACACTTAATTGACCTAGCTGTAAGTCACTTAGATCCCTGCAGGTCCCCAAAGGCATTCAAATATATGTCTTATGTGCCTTTCTTGGTCTGAGCCCTGAAACAGCAAAGGCTGGAGGAGGGAGAAGCAAGGTCTATTTCTGGCTTTTTATTGAATAGCTCTGACCTGTCCTCCCATTCCTTTATCTCACCACCCTCCCTCCAGCTGCCTGGCTTTGCCTGGTCAGTGTCAGACCCCACATCACTTGAGCAGAGGCCATTTCATGTTCTGCCTTTTGTTACCTTGCATAGGTTTTCCATTTTCAGTTGTCAGTGTATGGGAA
>VZUA01064410.1:0-11354 GCA_013401035.1 Horornis vulcanius
AGGATAATAGATTTGTTTGAGAAAACAAATGCACACTCTTCTCTAAGCCTTGAATTAATCTGATTCGCCCCCAGTGACTGCACTCTTGTGACAGCAGTGTGGCCTGTAAAGAAAGCATTTAACATTTTCTAAAATCCTTCAGTCCCTGACTTTTCTCTAAGCTCTCTATATATACAGACATTCATAGCCAGACTGACTGCTCCTTGTTGCCATTCTTGCTAGAGAAGTGTCAGCCTGGAGACAACTGAAGCATTTCTGAGATAATAGATGTAGCTCTGGTTTTGAACTGTGAATAATATGTGGGGGCTGAACTGCTCCAGACCAAGCAAGAAAATTTTTAAAAAAAGGAGGCAAAAAAGTAACATGAGGAAATTCTTGGTTAATTATGAGCATTGGACAGACTGGCATAGATACTGTGACAGTCTTAAAGAAGAGAACTCTTTGATAACTTAAGTTCTTTATTTTGCTAATTGCAAAAAGGTTACTTCAGTCTAATCAGTTCTCCATAATAACAGATCAAGCATATCATCACAACTCTTATCTACATAAGAATATGCACTAGTTCCATTCAAACTGGTGCCATGTGTTGCATGAATATTCTTATTTAATTTAAGAATGTATTTCAATTTATTATCAAACTGCCTCGAGCTCATATACAGTAAACCAGAGAAAAGACCTGTCTCAGGAGATTGCTGAGTTACCCACACGCTTTCAGAGCAACTTGTCTCACAGGATGCAGTTCCTCTGGCAGTCTTGTAGATATCTTTATCTGAAATGGTCACCACAATCTGAGTATCTGGAGTCAGTGAATCTAGGACACAATTCATTCCATCCTAAAGCAGATGCATAAATGAGATTAGTGTAATTATACCATATGGACATCTCTCCCTCCCCATTGTTCCTAAGTGGAGCCCAAGAGGACGAGCTCAGTTGAAGAGCTCTTGTCTCTGATGCTCTGCACTTGGACCATGTAACTTGACCTGTCCTCTCCAGAGACATAACCTGAGCCAGACTGGACACAGGACTCAGCCCCATGGTGAGGTCTGGGAGGGCAGAATCTGAGTCTGAAGACCTGAAGTATTTGATTATTGCCACTAAAGGCAGGGACAGCAGTACCCTCAGAAATGACAGAGAGAGAGAAAAGGAGCCTAACGCCAAAGTGCAGTGAGGTTATGAGGTGCTCAGGATGTTCACCTGACTGCAGAAAGCATCTCTATGGGCCTCTCACATGTGCTAGAAAAGAGAGGTGGTACATTTGCAGTAGTGTATTTGCAGGAGAGGAGGATGATGACATGCATGATCTAAATTGTAGAAGAGTGGAGATAGCCGAACTCACGGGGCAGTGGACTCTGAAATCCCTAGGGAGAGAAATGATGAGGGGTATCAATAATATTAAAAATGCAACCCTGGCTCCCAGGATCAGGAAAACCCAGAGGGCGGCAGGCAGTCACCTTGAGGGACAGCTGTCCTTTTCCTTCTGTGTCAAGACAGACAATGTGAGTGATGGAGTCTGGAGGTGTAGTTAATGTTTGAAATTGCTGATAAGAAATGTCAGGTACCCTCTGCTGTACAGGGCACAGGATGCCTGAAAGCCATCACTCTGTTGACCTTCCTGTTAACTTTTCCTTGCAGTCAAAACTGTGACTTGTCAGGAGCAGCAGATCTGCTCCTCTTGCATCCTCTCCCTGGCCTCCTCCAGGGCACACACAGGCAGGATAAGGACTTGTAGGACAGAAGAAAGAGGGAGCTGTCTACTTGATATGTCAGCAGTCCAGTCTGTGGCCACAGCTCACTCATCCCCTATGGGCTCCTCCATGAATGATCCTGCAGATACACTGAGCTTTCTTGAATCTCGTAGATTTTGGAAAGAAATCTATGATTACGGGTGTTCAGAAGGCAGAAATTCATTATTATGTGAAATATTTTCATTTGATGGTCTTTTTGTCCTATTTTCTCCTAATGGGAGANGCCAGGTTCCCTCTCCGGACCCTCCGAGGGCGCTGGACACGTTCCCACCCTCTGGGATGTCCCCAGGTCCCTGGCACGGCGTGGGGGACACACTGCTTAGTTCCTAAATGTTTGCCATTCTGATTGATTGGGTAGGAAATCTTCAGATCACAGAGGCCAGGCCTGGGGTTTGACAGCCATGGCCTGTAGCTAAGCCTAGCCTTGCTGATCCAGTATGCTACAGTCCTGGAGAAGAACATCCTTCCTTGAAACTTTTAGCCAAAGATAAGATGCTGGACTTGGTGGTCTTGCCTGGTGGAGGGGATTCTGTGGCTCTCACAGGACAGTGTGAACTCCAGTATGGAGCACTGCAGGTGAAAGACAAAATTAAAAAAAAAAAGAGAGCCCACAGTGAAATAATTTTCCAGATTCAATAACTAGATCTAATTAAGTTCTGGGAGAGCTTTACAAATTCCAAGGGCTTCTGGGTGTTTAAATTTTTCTGACATCCTTCTATTATCTGAGATATTAAGGTAGTTAAAGCCTGAGAAAAATGTAAGCTATGTCTGCATATTTTGTGTGGTGCTATCAGTTAATCCAAAGGCTTTCTCAAGGAATCTGGTTCTTAGTGTGGGATTTAGAAAAATTACATTAATGTTCCTTTCCCTCCAACCCTACAGCCATTAGATTTAAGTTACAGTCTCTCCCAGCTTGATTGCTACAAGTTCTTGCTCTTGTGTCTCTTGGCACTCATTCCTCTCTTCTGAGTCTGCAAAAATGCTGCTGCCCACCTTGCCCCTCTCTCCTGCACTCACTTCACCAACACCATCCAAAGCCATCCCATGACTGTCCTCTCATTTAACTCAGGCTGGGTCCTCCACAACCCAGCTGTGTTTTACTCACCCACACTTCTGGTCTGGATTCCCATTTCAGACCCTCCTCTTCCTTGATCTTCTGCACATCCCTGTTTTCTTGTATGATTTTGAAGGAGATTAACTCAGAAAAAAATGTCCTGTGGGACCTGGCCCAAACAATGAGGAAAATCAAAGGTTAGAGGTAGAGGCTGTGGTGCTTCTTATGCCTCAGGAGGAAATTACTTCTACCCCTTTTGCTGACCCCACCAGTGATCCAACCAGTTGAGGACCAAAACTGCAGGTTAACAGAAGACTTGAGACCTGGGATCCATACAGTTCTTAGGGGCACAGCTAGGAAGGATTAGGCACTGCAAAAATTAAGGCAGCAAACTGGCCTCCAGCTGCAAATCCGGCAGAGCAGGTGCTGCAAATCTAAACCCTTGACATTGGTGCCTTGGCATATGGGACATGTGATGGAGCTGACAGGATGGAGCCTTGTCTCCCCAGAGTTCCTTTCCCTGCCCAGCAATGCAGCTTTAGATGAAATGGTCTGGGGTCTGGGAATATGGGCTCCTTCCACTATTGCCTCATGGGTGCTCAGCTCTGGGATCAGCTCTCTGGGACACAGAGACTAGCCAAACTTGACCCAGTGCATTTTGTGGGGTCGAGGGGCAGAAGATAAAGCTTTTAGTACTGATTTACTGAAAGGTGCAATAAGGACAAACACTCAAGGCAGGATCTTCCCCACCCAGTCCCGCAGTTTCAGCCATCACAACTGAAGGGTGAAGTGCTAGCCTTTATATAAACTCTGCAGCAGGTTTATCCTGCAGAGCATTGCAGAGATCTGGCTGGCAGCCCTGCTGCCTGAGGGAACCGCTGGGGTTTGCCAAACTCCCACTTGACCTGGGTACTCTGCTCTTTTCTGAATAAAACCCAGCCCATGGAAGCTGAATGTGAAAGTGCACTCTGATATGTCCCAGTGAGCTGGAGGGTAAATCCAGGTTCCTCCTAAGTTCCACCCTCAGTAAATGGCAAAGGAGAGCATGGAGAAAAGAGGCATAGAAGGGTAAGCAAAAAATACAAGAAAGAGCAGCCAGGATGAATGTCAGTAACTGACAGAAAATATAGTTCTGAACTCTCAGAATTGTTGCTAAGAAAAAGGAAAAAGAAAAAAAAAGAAAAAATAACAATGTTTAGGATTTTTTGTGCTATCGAAGAGGTATTAAAGTGGCCAGATTACAGAGAAGGATCAAGGGCCAAAATCAATAACCCATTTTAGCCCATGACAGCGGCTTGCAAGGGTCTCTAGGAAAGGATAGGAATTATTTAAAGGTCATTGGAGTAGCTGGGAGTTAGGAGGTGAAGCTGAACATCAGCTTGCTCATGACTTATTCAGATTCCCTTGAGCCACTTCTTCCATTGATGAACCCAAGCTTCTGAGGCTGAAGGACTGTATTAAGAAAAAAGGCCATTCTCTTCTGGGAAAGGTGACAACAGACCACAAAGGTGAGTGCTTTAGGCAGGGACTTGAACCAACCTGCCCAGCAGATTATTATGTCCTTCTAAGTTTTGCTAAAAGTAAAAAACCTGTACCAGGCTCTCCTCCTCTAAAGAGCCCCCACAGGGAAAGGGGACAGGGTGTGTTTGCAGCAGGGAACTTCTGTCTGGTTGTCATGGCAGTATACCATGCTGGTCTCTAACACTTTTCTAAAGCAATATATGGAAAAAAAGAGTAATAGGATTAGCTGGCTAGTTACATTGATGAGGCCTAAATGTGATTAGTAATTCAAACTCATTCTATTCCTGTATGACGTTCTCAGACTGGAGGTCATTTTTCACAGAAGAGAGATGATGTTAATCATTCTAGGAGCTGGTAATTCTTTATGTCTAGTTTGGTGTGTACTAGAAATATCTCCTGAAATTAGAGAGCTTTCTGTTGTGGTCTCAAGGGTTGTATTTAATGCTGGTATCTTCTTTACTGCAAACAAAGTTGCTTGACATAATTACATGGATAGATCAAATTGTTCAGTGTTTTACTATCACTTAATAAGGATATCACTTAAAAAGGAGACTTTTTTCATCACAGGCTAGAATTTGACTCAATTTAGTGATCCAAAGGGAAAAAATATGAGCCCTCTAAGCCTAATTTAACACAGGTTTCAGTTGCACATACAGAGTATTTCTGACTGTTTGAGGAAGAATAAAAAGCTAAAATGAAACAGTCTTTAAGTGTTGTTTCATGTACTAAATATATCTATAAAGGGGTTTACTTTAACCAGGAAGACTTGATGAATGCAAGATGTGTAATGTTTCTTAGTATTTCCCTATTTCAAGATACATCATATAATCATTATTGTCATATAACCTATGACATCAGAGACACAATCCAAATGTATTCCTTCAGCAGTAGCTTGACATTAAATGCTTTTGAGAGAGACCTTCTGCCAAGGGAAAAATATGCTGAAGGTTCTCCAACATTTCACAAGAGAATACCAAAATATTCATAAGATATATGGTCCTAGAGAAGCTGCAGCAACCTTAGCAGTTTGAGAAAAGGTATCACTGCAAATGGGTACAAAATCACAAACACAGTGTTTGGGATTTAAAGATGTGTTTTGAATTTTGTACAATTACTTGTATACAGTAGTACATTTTGTTCCCTGATTTCAACACCAAAATGGGCTGCCACAAGGTTTGGAGCCCTTAGGGACATTTGGGTGGCTGTTGGGCCATATTGGCAATGCTTGCTGTGACAGTGACCTGTTCAGCACCATGACAGCCTATTTCTGAAGTATCAAACTGATACCTTTAGCTTTCATACTTGCAGATCCTGTGCTGCCTCGGGGTGTAGTTCTGAACCTCATATTAAGTGCTAGTAAGCTCTCTTCACAGAGTAGGTAGACAAATTTTTCTCCTACTGAAGACCAAGACAACTTTCAGCCCCAAAAGCATAAACAACAGTGGACCAAAGGATGAGACTTCACAACCTGAGGCTGTAATTGGACAATTGAACCCCATTATGCAAATGGACCAAAACATATAAAAATGTAAGATCTCATAAATCATTTTTGTGACTATTCTTAGTCCACCCTGGATGCAGCCTTGGTCAGGCTCCTCTCCTGCCCAAGGTGGATCCTGGGGGCCTTTCAATAAATACCTACTTTATTCTCTAGCTCTGTCCAGTCTCTGTTTCAGGTCAGCCTTCCAAGGCTTGAGAACCAGAGTGCATGGGTTCAAAAACTGTACCAGGACTTAGGAAACAGGATGGTGCTGTGCTTGTATCGGGCAAAGGCTGAACGAAAAGGTACCAGTAGGAGCAAAAGCCAAAGAGCACCCAGGGTGCCTCCTGCTGAGGGATCACTGAAAGATTTTTCTCTGCTGTCATTACTGTTTTGTTCTTCCTAAATCAGTTTCAAGTCTCTTCATAGTCATGCAGCTCTGAAAACTCTCCTCCTCCCAAGAGTGAGATATAAAAGACAGGGTGGGCACCATGCAATCAGATGATCCACAGGATCTGGGGAAGCACAGCATTCCAACCAGTCAGGATCTTTTGGGAGCTGCAGCAGGAGCCAGAACCGTATGGAAACCTGTCCCAAGAGCAAGAACTCAGCCTGCATGTGCCTCAGAGGCAGGGGGAGCAGCTTGGCCAGGTGTGTCTCACTGAAATGAGAAGAGAAGCTGTCCTGCTGGGGCTGGAGAAGGTGCCCAAGAGACGTCACCTGCAATCAGTGGCAGCAAATGGGACAGCACCTTGGCACATCCCTCAGCCCGTACTCCAAGTCATCTTGATGTCCATCTGTGGTCACCCCTTGGTCATTCTGCCACCAATGGCATGGCATTTGTGCCCAGTATCAGCCTGACTCTTCTACCAACCTGCAGCCCAGGGGACTCCAGGGCATCCCAGCACACCTTTCACCACTGTTGACAGTAACAAGGTACATTACTTGTATTTTGGCCATGGAGTACTTATAATTTGAAACAATGAAGGAATATTTTCATCAGTTTTATGAACAGATTTATGGATTTGTTTAACAATCAGTCATGCATGAGATGTAACAATTTCCAGTTCCTGTTTCTTGTCTATCTTCCTGTTTTTAAAAAGTATTCAATAAAAAGAAAGTATTGCTCAAAGGAAGGATTTAATTGTACCTACCTTTTCATTGCCTCAGCTAGAGTGCATAAAAGTGCATTTTACACTCTGATGTTGATCAAATTTTTGGGTACTAGTCCAGATACTTTGATAGTATTCCAAAGTAAGTGGGTGAGTATTAAAGAAATTAGTCTCGGTCTATAGTTTTATAGATCAGAGCAGGATTATTTCAATTTAAATGATTGCATAGTTGATATTGTTGCAAAAACTACATGCTCAAAAAAACCACCCCCAGCTTTGTTCAAACAAGCATTTTATTTGACCCAATATGAGACATTTCATCTACTTTTCATGAGATAAGACCTTTTAAAAATAATTTTGCTGGCTTTCAAAATGAGTTTTTGAAAGAAAAATGCTGTTTCATTTTAATAGCAGCAGAACAAAAAGATTTGACTTTTCTAATCTTCTTTCTTTAAACTCTATTTCTGTTCAAAAATATTCATTTAATTTTATCCCAATTCACGGATTTCAAAACAGAAATATGCCATCTGGCCAAATCCATGACAGATGTCTTTTTTACTTCAGTGTCCCATTATTGTAGTGACAGGCTTTGCACCACACTATCAGGGAGAAGGAGAGGGGAAGGAAGTCTGTAAGAAATAGAGGATAATTTAATATTAGGTATTTTTCACAGTATCCCAGACAATACAACTAAATATAAAATCCCTACCAACCAGATCATAACAAATTCAGTGTTGTTGCTTGCTGGTGTCTCCACACCAGAAACCTCTGTTGAAGCTTAATTATTTTGCCAAAAGTGGCAGAACAAGATAGTGCAATTTTTAATAGAAGTGGAAGGTACTGCTGCCATAAAGAAAGTATTCATTGATTTAAATCATACGATATCCAGGGAAATGTATGCATATTAAAGGTGAGGTGTTTGTGACTTGTAGCAACAAGATTGCTACTTCTGCAGAGGACCTTCCTTTACTGAATCACATGAGCTAACAGTGCATTCTGTGAGAAAGCAAATCCCATCATTCTATAATTATTTAAAAGCAGCATTTGATTTTAAATCTGAGATCTGCATCTCCAAAGGAAAAGAAAATAAACAACTAAATATGGAACTGTAGGATAGATCTACAACAAAACGAACAGATTTCCAAAATACTGGAAAGATCCTGTGATTTTCTAATGTTAATTGCATAATGCACATTGCTGCTTTAAATTCAGGCTCATCACTGTGAGACACAGACAGAAGTAGCACCTTAACTTCAAACTTGTGTCACTTTGACAGTCATAGCCTTGTTTTGCATTGCAAAGTTACAACCTTTTTGCAGATGCTGCTGAGAGACATTTGGCCAGAGGACGGGAACAGCCAAACATTTTTGCATCGTTGAAAACTCAGAGGCTTTTTGGGCCAGGTGATGGCCATAGGAGCTGGATATTGCTGCTAAGTATTTAATAACATAAGTATGTATGTAGATATATGCTCTCTGTGTGACTGGATGCACATCTTACAATAATTAACACTGGGAGAAATGCTGGGCGATGTTTACAGCTGGAGCCCGGGGCAGGCCTGTGCATCAGCGTGCTGAGCTGGGGCCTCGCACAGGGCACTGGAGGTCCTCCCTTCTGCAGGGAAAA
The DNA here is from genome assembly GCA_013401035.1 of Horornis vulcanius. NCBI lineage: Eukaryota > Metazoa > Chordata > Aves > Passeriformes > Scotocercidae > Horornis > Horornis vulcanius. The sequence goes on from VZUA01064410.1 coordinate 8,539, forward strand.
AGAGTGATATTTGTCCCTGGTGGAGAGAGGAGGATGTTTACCTGCTAAACTACAGACCTTTAATCCAGGAGATTTCTGCACAGGGCATGGAGAGCTGACTTCCACCTTCTCTAGATTTTCTTCCATCCTCATGGGTGGGGATTTTAAGTGCAGCACCCATGTTGCCTCCTGCAGTCAGGAGATACATTTTTTNCCTAGGTTTTCTTCCATCCTCATGGGTGTTGCTGGTTCATCAGCAGGTGGGGATTTTAAATGCAGCACTCATGTTACCTCCTGCAGTCAGGAGATACATTTTTTAAAGCTGTGGCTTATTTATGGTGGTGTTGGTGCTTGCATAATGCCTATATGCTTCACCTCCTGCAGCCACTACACACAGTCATTCGTTCTCTCTCCCTCAGACCACAAGCACATGAGAAGGTTATGTTCTGCCCTCACAAGTTTTTTCTTACTTCTGTTTTCTCTATTCACCATACTGTCTCCCAAACTTGCTGGATTGCCCATAAAAATTGCCCACAAAACCCATTCTCCTGATGCCCCACTGGTGCCACCAGCCCTTTTCTGTGCCATGTTTCCACCCACGTTTAGTGCTGCCCTTTCCCAGCAGCTTTCCCACACTGCTAAGCTGCTGAGCCTGGTGCTGCTTCCCAGATTCTCCCATTTAGCCCACATGGGACTGTGGCTTGGGCCATTCTTGTGGGACACAAGAGAGGTCTCTCTTGGTAACACACGTGCCTTGCTCGAAGCACTTGGCTGTATGTACGGACCAACAAATTGTTTTCACTCCTTGTAACAAAAAGGACATTCCTCAAGTCACTATCAAAATCCATGAAGTGTGAGAAGGGCTGCTCTATTTCACTAGTTTCCGTTCTTCATGGCTGCTGTGCTCCCTCCCCACCCCAGTGCCTATGTCCTGGGCTTGCATGTACTCTGTCAAGCGACCAGCCTGGTCCACATCTTTCATCCTTCCCCTCAGGAGAAAAAGAAGTGGTGAGTGTGTGTGTTCATGCTTCTTTTGACTACCTATGGCTCAATATGCATGTTAGGTCAAGGAAGTGCACCTTCACAAAAAGCAGGAGAGAGATGGTGGGTTATGAGAAGCTTTGTGAGTTTGTTCTGCCAGAGTTTGCTCCTGAGAAAGTTCTGTTTCACACAGAGAAAGTTGTTCATATAGAAAGTTAACTGTGCAAATGAAATGGTATTTCCAACTGAGAGTCCTCAGTTGGAGCCTGGGGCCCCTGCACCCAGGACCATACATATGACTTGATAGCCAGCACAGAGAGAAATTAATGTTTGTGCTTGAGTTTACAGTAGCTCATGCTGCTTGATACTAGGCAAAATTTCCAAGCAGCTTAAGACTTCATGCCCACATGTACTCTGCTGCCACAGTGCAAATAGGAGACTTGACAGGTTCAGTCGCCACTAGGTTAAGATTTGCAGCTAACAGGATCACCATCTCATGGCTGAGCAGATAAAGGGGAAAGCATGGATATTTCCACATGAAAACTGTGTGTGAAATGAACTAAAAAAACCCAAATGAAATTTAATGAACCCGCAACCAGCACACAATGTGTGAACTCAAAGTGAAGACTGAAGACTCTTATCTGCCAACCTGTACATTCACATTCAGCTCTAGAAAGCCCTTTTCCTTGCCTGTGCTGATTTTGATCCAGATTGGGATCATCCTGCTGGTTATGATCCATATATGGCACTGGATTGGAAGGACTTTCTGTAATCTGCATGTTGTTGGCGTTTGATTCATGCCTGCTAGGGCATTTCCCCAAGAGGAAGTTTTTGGTTAATTTCTATTGCAATGTCTTGAGGGGATTTTTCCTTTCTGTGAGCTCATCAGACCTCACAGCAAAACAGAGCCAAATATGTCTGGCATTTGGCTCAGACAAACCGTGAAAACCGGTGAGCGAGAACGGGGTGAAGCTCTGCCAGTGAATCAGCAGCAGTGCTGGGCCCATCAGTGAGTGAGCACACAGAGGATCATGGAATAGCTTAGTTTGGAAAACACCCTCGAGATTGTTGAGCCCAGCTGTTAACCCAGCACTGCCCACTCCACCACTAAACCATGTCTCTAAGTGCTATGAATACACATCTTTTAAATACCTCCAAGGATGGTGGCTCCACCACTTCCCTGGGCATCCTGTGCCAGTGCTTGATAGTGCTTTCAGTGAAGAAATGTTTCCTAATACCCAATCTCAGCCTCCCTGGCACACATAAATGTGCATGAGTGCTTAAATATATGCAAATATGGAGAGCACAGAATCATAGAATCATAGAATTGTTAAGGCTAGAAAAGACATGAATTATTTTTTTTCCTCTATAGAAGCCTATACTTACTGCCTTGCAGTACTGCTGGAGATGCTGCTGGATACCTAGCAGTGAGCTGACAGGAACAACAAATGTACATAAAATTGGGTGATATTTGAAAAGGTCTGGTTTCCCAGGTTATATGGTCTTTAACCTCAGCCATTATATATTTTTGCCAAGTCCCAGAATATTTGTTTGAAATATCATCAAAAAACTCCTGACAGTTTGTGCACAATCAGACTGGGATCTTTGGCATGTGTTGCCTGAGCGCATTGTTTCTTTGTCTGGTTTTTGATACCTGGCTTTTAATATGGCACTGGCAGAACACATTAGAAGCCCTCAGTCTTGTCTCCACAAAAACATATACAGACTAAGAGTTAACAGATCATGGAGCTTTTCTGTAACAGACTTAGAAAAGCAGAAACCAAGGTTATTTACTGTTCCCACACTCAGAGAAGTTTTAAATTGCTAGGTTAACTAGCCATTCCTGAAAGAAATTT
>VZUA01064415.1:0-11324 GCA_013401035.1 Horornis vulcanius
TTTTTTTTTTTTAAGAAAACCAGGCAAGGCTGGTTTTCTAGGCTGAAATTCTACAGGAGTGATGTCTCACACCCCTGCCTTTGGCTGCACAGGCACAGAGCTTGCACTCAGGCTGGCTGGCACCAGGGCCAACCCAGACTGCAGCTGTGGGAGTCAGCACGGTGCTGCTGCAGGGGCAGCTGAAGGACACACAGCAGGGTTAGATCACAAGCAGCAAATCCTTGCCAATGAGGCAAAAGCCTCTAATGAGCATCCCTTTTATCATGGTGTCAATCAGGGATAAACACTCATGGATCAGCTAGGCTACAATGGGCTGTTTGAGATTTTTGACCTTTATTCTGAGATTTATTAAATTGATAAAATCACAAGCTGCTGTAATAACTGAGCTTATTATGCCTCATTTCTTCATTTTATGGGTAACTTAGGGCTTTTTTTATTATTATTTATTTTATTTATTTGTCTTCAAAACAGCAAGGTTCCTTCTCTAAGGTAGGAGTGAATGTAATTATGTCCTTTGGCAGCAGTTCACAGCTTCTGTTCAGAATCACAGCCCAGAATGTGTGTATTTTCTCTAAGAATATGTGGTCCTTTTGCATGATGAGGAACAGATTAAATATGTATTTTAACACAAAAGATCACCATGACCTTTAGGTTTCATCCATTTTGTTGGGCTGTGCTTGCCAATTATCACATTGCAACTGGGCAGGGGGGTGAAATTTTGTTTCATTTTCTGGACTATTTGCTTGTTCTGCTCTGAGGAGCCAGAACCTATTTGTCTAAATATTTCTTTTGCATAACATTCCTATTTACATGTCACCCAACGCTCACAGAAAACCTGACTATGTTCTCCCTTGCCATTTTGCAGTGACATTAATGACATCATTTATTTTGCAAAACTTCCCTGTTAATTTTCAGAGAAGGAAGAAACTGAAATCTTGAGGAAATAGAAATGGCAAGATAACATTAGGAAATATTATCCAATCTTAGAAACCTTTCTTCCTTACAAAATGGCTCTTTCACAGGCTGCTAAACCTCACCTCACAGACCAGCTGGGACAAGGTAAAGAGTAATAGGATCTCATTGTCAGTGTCACTTGGAAATTCTTTGCACCCCTAAAATCCATGGGTCAGTCACTTGAGGGCTAAGGGATAGTGCACGTATTGGGGTGTTGGGACAGGGCTCCTACCCTAGGCTTGACCAGGGAGTTTGTGACCTAACAGGAGAGAGCAAGCACACACCCCAGCTGGCATATGGGAGCCTGGGATAAAGGACAGCAGTGAGCAGAGAAGGAAGAAGGGAAAAGCTGAGGAGAACTCCCATCACCTAGCTGAGACACCTAGGACTGGACTGACTGGATTCCCGTTGCTCTCAGCTGAAAGGCAGAGGCAATGCATGACTTGCCCTGGATAGTCCTGCATCTTCAGGGACAGAGAGATCCAGGGCAACAGCTCCAGCCCAGGCATTGCATTTGGGGCACCTGGGCTGACACTTCCCAGCCAGTTCAGTGGGGACAGCCTTAGTCAATATTCCCAATGTGTTTTTTTGCTGTCCTTGCCATGGTGTAATCCAGCATCACACTGCTGCTCTCCAGAGCAAAACAGCTGCTGGGTGCAGACCCCTCTGCAATGGCTGGGGTTTGTTTTGGGCTCAGTTTCAAGCCTTGGCCACCTGCCAGGCTTAGCCTCAGTCACGGATCCTGGAGCCTCAAGCAAGGGAAGATTTCTCCTCAGGCACCTCCTCTGATGGCTCAGCTTAATTTCTGCTGTAAAATCAGCATTGCCCCTGCTGTTCAAGGGCCAGCACATCTCCTTCCCTCAGTTCCCCTGCCCACGTCTGCCACAGTGAACAGTCTCTCTCTTGGATACACTGGACCATCCACGGAGAAATCTGCTGACCACAGGTCCCCTGGTGGTCTCTGCACAGCACTGTTTCCATGGATTCATGAACTTTACTGCGACAGGAACACAGAGTTCCCTTGCCAGAGAACCAAGGCAGGGCACTTTCCTGGGATGCCAAAGACCTCTTCTAGAGGACAGCTGGATCTCCTCATGCATGTGTGGCACACCAGGACACCAGCCACTTAGCCAGGGACATTGTGGCATGGGAAAGGTGAGTCCAGGGAACCCAAACTGGCCTGCTGTGGCTTTGTGTCTTCAGCTCTACAGCACTGTAGTGGGATGAGTCCATTGCTGAATTTCTGAGCATGCAGACACAGGCTTTTATAGGAACACCAAGCACTGTTGATACTATTATTAAAGACCAGTGGTACTACAATAAGAGTCCTGCCTCCTTGTATTCCCTGTTGATTTAACAGGTTGTGGTATTGTGATTTATTTACTCCAGTTGTGCAGGACAGCTCCTGTTACTGCCTTTGGCTCTGCTACATCCTAGTGGTGGTGGCTACAGCTTGTTCTGGGTGGGGTGATCCCCTCCTTGCCCATACCAACATCACTCTTTGAAATTCCTTGAAATGCTCTGGGACTTACAAATGGTGGTGTATGAATCTTTTGGACTATGAAGAGGGTCAGTCATGGAAAACCCATATCCAGTGCCAGAGGTTCTGCACACTGGGAAGTGCTCAGGCATCCTGATGTCCTTCAGTGATATTGGAGAGGCACTGAGGGATGTCCCCAGAGCCTGGGCTTGGTCCAGCCCCAAGGCTGGCTTCACACAAGGGCACAGAGCAGGACTGAGTGGAGCTGAGATTTCTGCAGATGTCCAGGGCCCTCCCAGGCCCTGCTTTGAGACCTCCAACAGCAGAGTATACTCTGATGCTTTTAAGGAGGCCCTAGGTCCTTTTATATTCCCTGCTTATGTCCTTTGTCTTTCCAAAGGAGTCACAAAACCTGAGAAGATATTTTTAGGTTTATGTAGATTTGAACCCTATGTATTTTATTTTGCATTAAGTTTCTCCCTCAGTTTCTCACCCTTATATTAGCAAATATTGCTTTTAGGAAGAATCGAGCCTGGGAACTGTGAAGGAAACAAAATGAGATTAATTTCTTTGCTGTATGTGATGCTAGTGCTGTATAAATGTACACACACTGCAAGTCCCACTGTAAATAACACCTGGTGTCGTGCTTTAATGGAAAGTTTCATTTAGATGTTCTGTCAACTGTTGTGAAATAGCCAATTCCAGTCCCTTGGTTCCTGTTCTTCATTTAAAACCTTTTATTTTTTTTTATTTGATCTGTGTCTGGTTGTCCCTGGAAATTGCAGCTGTTCCAAAGGACTTTGTTTTTGTTCTCTCTGTCACATTAAAAGGCTGGAAGAAGGAATGGCTCTTGTAGTGTTTGTGTTTAATGTACATTTTGAGCCTTTTCACAAGGGCTCTACTGGGTAACTTTGTACCCTGACACTCTGGAGGCTTTCTTTGATGCTTGCTACTTGTTCATCCTTCCTCTCTCAAACAATCCCAACTCAATTAAGACTGCCTTCTATCACAATCCTTTCACACCACGGACTTCCAAACACAGGACATGGGAAAATCTTTACCCTGAAAAATTACCCTGAAAAATTTTCTGGTAGGAGGAAGAACGAAATATCTTCGAATCCTGTGCAAGACCAAAAAGCTAAATTCTGCTTTGTAGCAAGAATACATCCCCAAAGAAGCACTTCTTTTAAGGCTTGGCACATCATTTGACCACAGTATACTCCCTTCTCAGATGTATTTCTAAGGATGTGAATTCTTTCTTTTTATTTGCAGCTTTTTGTGTATATCTAACTGTCCAGGCCATGATTTCAGAGCAGCTTTTTGTGTATATTTAACTGTCCAGGCCATGCTTTCAAAGCAATGATACAGAGAGCTGCAACTGTATAGGAAAAAAGCTCATGGCACAAGCAGTGGAGGCCGGCTGCCAGACTATGGGGTTTATGCAAGAATTTCTTTATGCAGAACATAAAATACAGTGATCTTAGGCCCACTGAAGGGTTTTGATTTGAGTCAGCTCTGGCTTGTTGTTAAGAAATTTGAGTGCTGAAAAGTTGTTGTGTGATTCAGTGACTAGTCTCTCATCCACTGCAACATGCTAAAGCTAATAGAGTGAGAGATAAAGAGCCAGGAAATGTAATAAAGAAACCATGAAGGTATTTCCATCATCGGGGGCTAAAGCAGCATTTTCCCTCAGCTCAGGCTCAGCTGGTCCCACAGGACCTGTCTGGGCTGGGATTCCACTGGGGGAGTCAGAGCCAGCAGCAGTCTGGGGTTGGTAAGGGCTGGCCTCAGGTGTGAATCAGTAAGGGCTGGACTCAGGTGAGAGCTGTGAATTTTGCAATGCTCATGTCCAGCTGCAGAGTGCAGAGCTATGGATTCAACCTTCCTTGAGCCCTTGCTGTGTGTTTGGCCTGTAGGAAGACGTGCATCAGCAAACACCATCAGAAAGCATTTTCTACAAAGTGAGTTTTTAGATAAAGGTCAGAGATTTGCACTGAACGCCTTGGAGGTGCTTTTGAGTTGTCCTTACTCCAGGCTAGTTGACATTCTGCATAAGACTGAAGTCTCAGCAAGCAGAAAAATCCCATATTTTAATGTTCAGACAGGGTTTCTGATAAAAACAGGGCATAAAAACCCCTGACTAATTTGAAAGTAGGGCGCAGGGAATTTGAAATCAGGATTATGTGGCACGTCTGCCTGAGATCACACAGGAGGGACTGGTTGGTAAGAAAACCTTTGCAAATCTGTGTTCCTGCAAGAAAACCTTTGCAAATCTGTGTTTCTGCTTTTCCATCTTGATGTTCCTGCCCTGACCATCTCGTTTTCGTCATGTGGATTTTCTGACACAGATTCTCATAGCTACTAATAAATGACCCAGATTCCTTGGATGTGCAAGTTCATCCAAGCTGTCACAGAAGGTTACCTGGTGGAGGAAGAAGGCTGGGGATGATGGCATTCCTAGCAGCCACAAAATCCAGCAATAGGTCTGAGTGATGCGTCTGAATTGTGAAGTGACTTCATATTAGGATTTGAGTCAGGTTAGGGTAAGATGCCAAATCATTTTACCAGTGCTCCTGTATCTCAGATCCTAATTTGGGGACTTTAAAAGCAGAGACCAAGTTGGCAATCTGAGTTCACATTTGTTGAAAAGATAAGGGAAGAGAAAAACTGGCCAGGCCCTTGTGGGTGGGAAATGGAACCTTTTTTTTCCAGGTTGGGGCAGAAATTCCTGGAGACTGAGCACCCTGCCAATGCACAAACCATGGTATTATTTTGGGCCTGATATTAAGTGAGTCTGTTCTTCTCAGACAAGTCTTTTTTGTGAGCATGTGATTATTAACCAGAAAAAACTATCAAAAGATTTTTCTTACCATTCTCAGTGAGCAAGGAGAATTAGCTGAAGAACTTTCAGCTACCATGGCCCATGATAATGCAAACAGTTAGGGGATTATATATAATTCTTAACATTTTAAGTGTAGAGAGTTATTACTGCACTAACCCACACAGTACTATTTGAAAATACTAAAAGTCAGATTTAAATTTATTGTTCAGCATTTCTTTTTTTCACCTATAAAAATATGCTTGTATATATACATATATACACATGTATGCACGTGTATTCACTTATATGTATTTAAAAACTAAATTATTGCACTTGACCTTACTGATGATGCCCCAGCTTTTTGGGGGATTGAAAGACCAGGAGATGGCAGCAGCTGCCCACGACATGGACTGGTCTCTGCTCACCAGTAACTGCTGGAGGCTGTGCCCAGGGCCCCCATCAGACAGACAAGGTGCTGCAGCAGTGCCATCAGACACAGCTCGCAGGGCTCTGACCCTCAGCGAAATCAGGAAAAAGAGAGCAATAAAAAAAAAGCAGTGATTCAAAAGTTTAGGGAACAAACAGCCCTGACTAATGCCAAAGCTTTTGGAATGCGAGTTGTGCAAACCTGAAGCAAAGCAAAGGTAATTATGGGGGAGAAAATAAGAATTTCTGCCTCAGTAAGCTAGTGCAATGGTTTTCAAGCTTTCTCAGCCTGCACATCCTGAGTGTTTTTTTCAGGGGAGATGTAGATTTTTCGTAATAATGTGGTGAGAGTGCAGTTAGAGGAGAAAAGCTGTGGACTGGGCAGTGCCTTACCTGCAGGGCTCTGAGCAGGGCTGCAGGAGTGGTGCCTCCTGGGGCAGCCTGCTGAGATTCTGCAGGGAATGGGCTTTGTAGACAAGGTCTCCAGCCCAGCTAATCATGACAAGATATCACCAGCCTTGTCTTATAAGTTCCTCCTTCTCCAGAAGGCAGAACCTTCTGCAGTTAAAATTTGGACTGTTAGAAAGAGGAGTCTCACCACAGAGTGGTTTGTTGAACCCAAACCCTCCCACAGCTCTTTATGAGGGATGTAATTCTGGGGATAACACAGGGGTTTTTAAGTGCTTTGCTCATCACTTCAAAACAACCTGAGGCCACAAACCCTCGATGCTTTCCCCATATGGATGATTCAGATCAGAATCCTGATCCTGCTGGGAATTATCCAACTAAAATCAACATTGCAGCTGTCCTGCCCACAGCTTCCAGAACCCACAGACCCCAGCCTGAGGCTTGTGATCCTCTTAAGCAGGGCTTTTACCCCAGCCTTAGGAACCCACTCCCACCACACCTGGATACAGCTCAGGTCCACCATGGATTTTGTGTTGATGTTTTCTCTCTGAGAACCACAAGCTTAGAATTCCCTGGAAAGATTTTCCTTCACTATAGAAAATAGACAAAAGAGCTACTCAGTAAATACAAACAGACTTAATAGCGAGGAGACCAAAGACAGATCTCAAGTAGTTTCATTCTTCACTTTTGTTACTCTGGCTAAGCAAGGGGACACTCCAGGGAGGATGCAACTGCCCAGGGCTGCAGCCTGTCCAGCAGTGGAGTGCCATGGGCAGGACAGGACAAGATCCACTCCTGTCCTGGAGTTTCAGAAGAAGTCAGCAAGATTTCTCCAGAGGGAGCCCTTTCTTAGCCTTGAAATCTTCTGCTTCAGGATGGGAAAAGAAAATTGTACTCAGCCCTTCAAAATGCATCTTCGAATGATAAACTCAGCTCTTTTATGCTTTCTTATTTAGAATAAGGATAAGGGCTTTGAAATCTTCCCAGCAACCCTGTTCCTTCCCTTAGACCCCTGAACAACAAACTGCTCTGAAGAAACCAGCCTCGTACTGAGCCCTTAGGCCTATAAATATTTCAGAACAACTATTTACAGCCCTTTTTTGACCCTATCCAAAGAGACCATAAGGAGTTCTGAGCAGCCCTGGCTCAGCGCAGCTGTGGGACACTGCGAAGTTACTTTGTCCCCTTTTGCATCCCACCTGGAAGAAGATAAGAATAGTGTCACCTTTGTGTTGGTCTCTGGGACAGATCTCTTGCTCTGTGTGTAGTGACACCTACATTAGGGGTTTGAGAGGCCTTCTCAGATGGATTTTCTGAGGTTTTGGGTTTGGGGTGACAGTTATTATTCCATGTCCTTGCTGACGTTTCTCTCTGGTATTGCAGAATGCCCTTCCTCCAAGTCAGTTAAAGCAGCTTTTTTGTTACTGCTACACTTTTGCTTCCAACTAACCAGTTTCCCTGTCTCCTCAGGTCAAGGTTCAGTATAAAACTTGTGGGAAGAAATGCTCATTAAAGAGAAAAAAAAGAGGTAATCCTGGGTGAATGCCACATCAACCACAGAAGAGTCAAGGCTGAAGTTAAGTGTATCCCTAAATCATGAACATGATTACTGCAACCTTCCAGTGTCCACTGGGGATGAAATATTGCCTTGATAGGCTTTAGAGACAGGATTTCATAAAGAAGAAGAAATATAGATCAGAAAATTAAGCAGGGAAATATTAAAACCCAACCAAACAAAATGCCCCAAAATCAAACCCAAACCCTTTTCTGACCATCATCCCATGTTAAACAGGGGTACCTCCCCTGTTTAAGGGGAGCCCTCTCCCAGTACCACACTGGTCTCAGTGCAAAGGCAGAGGCCTCAGCCTGCATCTCTGCTCTATGTGCAAGCCTCAGGCTCGTGGAGGTGTGGGTGGCAAGTTCTCTGAATGAAAATTAGGGTGGTGGAGTGGCTCACTGGAAAGCTGATAGTTCCTTCTCACTTTAGAAGACTTTCTGAGCTAGATCTCTGAGGTGTCTCATGGCTCAGCAAAATCTGGGAAAATCACCTTCTGCCTCCTTTTCTCTCTGGGTTTTCTTTTTTCTCTTAAGGTATGACTTCCCCAAGTATCCTCCCTTGCTTGATGCAGTTGGAATCTGGTGACATGATGCAAATGAAATGCTGATTTTTAAGCAAGATTATGTAAATCCAATATGTTCAGTCACTGTAGTCCTGGGAATTCCCTTATCAGTAACATAATCATCGAGAATGAATTCCCCCAGTCTGGGAGATAATGGCAGGGAAGGAGTGAGGGCTGAGCTAATCACCAGGCATTACTCAGCCAGGGCTTCCTTGTACATGATAAGGAATGAGCACAAGGTGAAATGTTTGTACCAGACATTTCCAGTGCAATGACCCTGCTCTCAAAAGGCCTCTTGAATAACTGCACAAAGCAATAAAGCCAAGGTGGAGGACAATCTCGATCTTTCTGTTTGCCACACAGGGATCCTGGTCTAGTTTGATGTCTGCCCTTGAGTTGTTGAGGAATAAAGCACTAAAATTTTCTGTCCTGAGCTGCTCAGCAGTCATAGCCCTGAGCTATTAGTTCTTGTGCTCCCCTTTGACTCTGTAACAAGAACGTGTTGCTTCACATTGTATCTGTGAAATGGGTCCTTGGGTGGTGGCCTGATTAATTTGATTTCAAAATGAGACATGGAGGATAGTGCTGCCTGTTTATTTTGTGTCCTTGCTACCTTCTTACTACCAATCTTTGCAAGCACAACTCACAAGTGACTACTTTGTTTTCCTGTGGGCATGATTTAGCTTTATTTATTGACATTGTTGTTATTACTATTCATAAAAGAAATTATCAAGGTAACCTGGTTGATGGACTTCCAAGCATTTGGTAATGACTTCTGCAAATCATGAAGAAAAATGTGCCTTTGAAACTGAAGACATAAGCAAAAGCAGGGCAAGGGGATGATGTGCTATAAAGAATAGGTGTCCTTTCAAGCCAAAGATTAATTCCACATTGAAATTATCAGACAGTAAATAACACACCTGAGTCTTCATCAACAGGAAGCAAATTTACCCTGTTGCAAATATAGTAAGCACTAGCCTAGCAACTCACATTATTAGCTGAGAATAATTATTCTCTCCAAGGAAAGTACAGACCTTCAAAGGAGATAACATCTTAAATCACTGCAAATTTTAATTTAAATTCAAAGTGTACGAATGCACACAATACCCCATCTCTCTCTTATCCATTCAGGATGGTGTCATTACATTGTTTTAAAGACAGCCCCAATCACTGGACTAAATACCTGCAACCTAACACTTTGCAATTTCATTTTCTCCTTGTCAGACTGTGTAATTGATATTGCATTGGAGGTAGCAAAACAGAAAATGTGAAGGTGTTGGTAACTGTGCCATTACTGTCTCTCAAAGTGCCTGAGAGGTGGGGAGGGCTGGGTGACAGTGAGGAACTGGTGCCTTTGTAACTGGGCACAAACCCATTCACGTGGCCTAAGGCTGCAGTCAGTGCCTGCTTGGACTGGGATAGGTGTGAGGACTTGTCACAACACCTTGTGTGACTGTTTCTGCTGGGAGCCAAGTCCTGCAAAGAACCGACTTCATTGATTTCAGCAAGGTCTCAGCTTCCTGCAGGACGTGACTGGGGATGTGGAGAGAGCCCCTGGGAGGTGGCAGGAGATGGGGCTCTCCAGTGCATCTGCAGGGACACACGGAGGGAGCTGAAATGTCCACTGTTGATTTTGCTGCCTTTCATGATTCATGTAGTCTTGAGGACTGACATTTCCCAAGCACAGTCACATCCAGAGAAGTGACCAATTGTGTTCCCCTTGTTCCCGGCTCAAGGACAGGGTAATGGGATCTTTTTCCTGGGCTTTTTGCTGTGAGTGAATTCACCAGGTGAATTACTGCGATTTTTCTGCCTGTGTGGGAGTTTGTTTTCTCCTCCAAATGCCTTGGGTTCAGTAAGAGCACTTCTAGAGAAGACAGCTCAGAAGTGTCAAACTATGATGAGGGCCAGGTAATTGCAAAACTTTTCCCTGAAGAAGGCTCACAGTCTCCTGTCTTTCCAGATGCCCCAGCAAGCTTTTCCTTGGCCATCACAGCTCTGAAAGNCTTTAAAAAACAGGACCTTTGGTTTGAAATTGCTCATCAGGTAAACAAAACAAAAGAAAACATCATCCTAACACCCTTCAAATGTGAATGATTTGTTGAGAGTGTCTTCTGGGGTAATAGATAATTGTATCTGTTCCGCCTCCAAAGCAGCTCAAATCAGCCCAGTGACATTTGTCACAAGTGGAGGCAGTTATTAATAGGCTGCATACTTATAAAACTTCTTTACAATGCAAATTGCTTCTTACTGCCTTTATCCTAGCTTTGGGGATGTTTTATCCATGTATTCCTGACTTCTGACTCCTAAGTCAGATCTAAATATCCTCAAAGGAAAGAGGAGTGAAAGCCCAGTTGACTCCAAAGCTTTGGATGGCACCAGGAGCTCTGGAGATGTGTCCAGGGGGGATGTAGGACACTGGTCCAGCAGGAACAAAAGGCTGTGCTGCCTCCTTTACTAGTAAAAAGCCTATCAGAATAAATCCCAGAATATGGCCAATTTACTTGCTCACCACTGGAGCTGCTTGTACCCATCCACTTGGCAACACTGATTGAATAAGAAGTTTAATTTATTTGGATTTCAGAGATGCTTTGGCAAACGTAGAGTGGGGATCACCGTCTTCTTTCCAGCATTACATGAAATGTATATTTTTAGCACTTGAGCTCTGAACTAATTTTTCAGGAATTTCACAGCTTAAGCCTCTCAGTTTGAAAAATAATCAGTGAAACATTAAGGCTGAAGGTAATGGGGATGGGGCCAGCTGTGAGCCCTTGCTGATGTCCCGTGTTGATTGCTGTTTTTATCCTCAGTGTCAGGAAGAAAAACAGGAGAAAGCAAATACAATGCAGCCTCCGAGCAGAATATGTAAATATAAATCATTGTATAATAGTAGCAGTGACCCAGGGGCAAGCAGTTGGTGGAGAGGAGAGGCTTTCAGACTCTCAGATGAGATTTAAAATCAAAGTCCTGAGCTCTTCTTGTCAATAACAGATTAATGAAATGAACAGACACAATGTGCATACTATGAGAAGATGTCAGAAAATTAAGTACTGAAATCCTGGCTGTATTTTTCTGTGCAGCACAGTAGCTGAATTTCCTAAATGTTTGAAAATGC
>VZUA01064415.1:11755-26141 GCA_013401035.1 Horornis vulcanius
TTATTCATCCTACTGAAATATTTTTGGGCTCTTCCGAAACCAGTAATCAGCATCTGAAGACAGTCATCTGCCTTGCTAATGGACCACAGTTACACGTGTAATTGATTAATTAAGGAACCAAAATCACTGCTGAGACTAAGGGAGACATCCACAGCTTCAGCAGGCATCGAAGTGAAATAGCAGCTCCTCCTGGGCAAAGCAGATGAGATTGTTTCAGGTATTCTTGTCCATTTTAAACTGCTCTATCTTCTCTACGCAGGTTGTTGTTTGGTATCCCAGACTTTTCTGTGGGGGTAAGAAACAGGGAAAACAAGAAACAGTGCAGCCCTCCTTTTCCAGCTGGCAGAAGGAGCACAGTGTGGCTGGGTTGGAGCATGTGTGTGTTTATCCCCGTGCAGTCGCTCATTGGCTTTGTGTGAATGAGCAATCACGTACACGGAAAAAGGCAACGGAGGGAACTCAAACAAACAAGCTCTTTGGCAAGCTCTGGGTGAGCATGGTGGCGTCTGCTACTCTTTGCAAGCTGTGTTGTCATGATTTCCCTCCTGTGGAGGTTGTGCCTCCTGTCTCACCACTCATTTCACCAGTTTGGGCCTTCACCGATGCTTTGCAGCGAAGCTCTTTACAGGGTCCTGGCTGAGGAGAGGTTTCACACACAGGCAAAGACAAATATAAACATCTCAGCAGATATTCTGAACAGGGGAAATGGTGCAGAGTCACCTCTGGTGAGCTCATGGTGAGTGTTCTGCTAGGCAGAGGAGCTGTGCTCCATTGGAGCTCTTTCAAGGCATAAGGCTCCTTCCAGAGCAGGAAGACGTGGGACACTGAGGGATTCTGCCTGCAGACAGCATGGCTGGTGCTGAGGTCTTGCTGTTTCCATTTAATACCTGACCTGAGAGATTCCTTGCACTTTGAAAGAACTTTCAGATGTTTCCGGTGCTATCAGTACTAGGGGCTGCATTTAAGAGAAAATAAAATATAGGCTTAAATAGTTCCCATCACTAAATCTATTGTTTTTCTGTGGTTCTCACTGCCTTAGTTTGATCTTCACAGAGCTCCAGGCAGATCCAAAGATCAGCCAGATTTTACAGCAGGTTAGAAAGATCCAAAGTGTTGAAATTTGACAAAAAAGCCCTAAACCTATTTTTTAGATTAGCATCTTGAGCTCTCTAATAGCTGAACCTTTGGCAGTTCAGCCAGGCAGCCCAACCAAAGCCAGTTTTTAACAGTCAGAGACTGAGCTGTTTAGTTCGCTCTCTTCATCTGCCCATTAGACACCTCCCATTAGGCATTGCCACTCCAGTGGTGCACTGGTCAACAAACTCTTGGAGAACAGATGGCTCAAACAGATTTTCTGTAGACCAGAGTCAGGCAGTTTCAGTGCAGTGTTCTTGAGGATATGGATGGTGTAGGTACAGCTTTGGACTCCTCACTCCCTGTACTCTGGCATAAATACTCTCATAACCAGCCCAGTGCACACCCTCTGGGGGGCTGTTTCTGCTGATGTTGATGTGTACATGCACTGTTTGTGTTAGTGATGAGTTATCTCAGTTGGTTATGAAAAGTCAGAGGCATAACTGAGGCACTGAATGGTTCCCACTCAAATCGTTTTATTAGGTGATGAATTTTCAAGTGTTGGAAATTGTAGGTAGGCAGCTACAAGCAAACATCCCTAAGTTACCTTCAGATTTTGTAACATGTGAATTTAGTTTTTAGGCAGCTAAAATGAAGTATAAGGAAATTATCTGGCTTTTATGGCAGATGTGAATGATTGCTAACCTCAAAATTTTAAAAGCAGCATTTTTATGCATTTATTCCTCAGAGCTTATGTCACATTTGGAGAACAAATTGAACCTCCTCCTCCTCTCAGCTTCCTTGAGCTTTTGCTTGTGAGTGGCAAAGATCTGAAGCTGGGTACATTTCCTTAACTGCACCTTAAGGTATTTGCCCCCAACTGCTATAAAAAGCTGTAATGAGCAGCCTTTTGGAGGTCACTTAGGCCTGCATTGCTATCCAGTGCCAAATAATGATTTGGCAAAGCACTATGCAACTGGGCTGAATTTTAAGTATGGCATTAACTGTGTTTAACTCTGTTTGGTATCACTGGGGCTTACAATGAGTTTTAAATGTTTCACTGAACAAGGATAGATTCAAGCAGGTGCTTATCATTCAGCATGCACAAAAGCACCTGACTGATCCAGGACCTGAGAGAGATGAGTGGAGAGAGTTACAGAGCAGCTGGTGTCCCTGCCTTCCTAGCAGTGAAATTTCCATCCAGGGAACAGGTGAAAATGGAAAGGAAATAGAAAAAACTATTTTAAATGAAAGAAAGAAGGGAGCAAAACATGTGTTGGGTCACTGTGGGTATGTTTAGAGTGACATGTTGACTCTGTCTGACGGACTCCTGGGGATGGATGTGTCCTTTCTTTGTGAGGGGCACTCTGTCTGATGATTATGAATGATGGCCAAATGGAAGGATCATCAGGACAAGTGCAATCTTATTCATAGTCCATAAAATAGCAGAAGAGAAGCTCCTTCTCATTTATGTCACCATTGAGACTAAGCCAGAAAACCTGTTATTATGGAACAACTTTGTATGCATGTGCATGCACATTGTGTGTCTGTGTATGCAAAACCTGTCATTGTCAGAAAAAATAATGGCATTTTACTGGGCAGAAATTGAACTTTCCTTGTCTTTTTGGGTTTTGATTTTGAGAGGAAAAACTGAGAGACCTCCTGCCCCCTCAGCTTCACTGACTTATGATTGAAGCTTACTTTATTGTAGATTTTGTTTTCTTACACATTCAGATGATAACATGGTTCAGAAGGGAAAGCATGAGTGACATCCAGAATTCCTCCGTTTTCTTAAGGGTTATGTAGTTTGTCTGTTGTGTGATCTCTCTCAAACAATTTAACTTCCATCATGGATTTCTACTTTATTTATAAAATAGATATTTCTGTAACTACCTAAGAGCCCCCCATATAATCACAGACTGGGCTGGAGGGGACATTCTAAGGTTATCTAGTCCAAACCTTCTGCCATGGGCAGGGGCATTCAGCCTGACTTTGAACAATTCAAAAGGTCGAGCAGCCACAGCTTCTCTGAGCAACCTGTTCCTATGCTGCATATATGGCAATTTTGTGGTTTTCCTGTGTCTCCAGGATTATAATAGCAGCTCTGTATTGAACTATCACTTCCTCCTTATCGAGATGGAAATCTATTTTGCACACACACACACACCACTCAGTTCATGTTTTCATCTCTTGGGAATATTTAGTCTTCTCATGAAACCCAACCCAACACAAAGAAATCAATTAATTCCAACTCGTCAAGACAGTGATCCTGCAGAAGGAAAATAGATGAGTAGCGGATGTTTAGTCTAATGGATGATGAAAAGCTAAAGTATTTTAAACGCTGATTTATTACCACTGAGACCAACAACAGGATTTAGAGAGAAGAATTGCAGCTCCTCATTTTGCTGGCACCTCCATTTCTCAGCTTCTGCCCAAGTTCTGCCCCAGCTGGTTAACAGGGACAGTGCCTGTGAGGCACAGCAGGTATCCTGTGGGCTTGGGTGGCTATTTAAAGCCAGGGGCCACATTCTACCATGATCCAAGGAGAGCAAAGGCGGCTTGAAAGTGCTCATGACTGAAGTCTAAATCAAGAGAAAACAGAATGGAGGATTAGGAAACAATGAAGTGATAGCAGTGAACAGGAAAGGCAGGGACATCTGCAGAGCAGCCTCTCAGTCCTGCTTTGCAGAGGGTAGTGATGGCAAGCTCTCAGTTCCTCCTCATGCAATTCAGATCTGCTACAAGACAAGCAGTCTATAGCACCCTTGGAGCTGTTCCAGCTGTCAGAGACCAGCCTGGTAGCATCTCACATGTGTTTGATCCAACGTGGAATTGTCTGAGTTTCAGGAAAAAGGGAGGGTGAATCCTAGGCTGAACTTGAGGGAAGAGCTTGTTGCTAGCACAGATACAGCTGCTGCAGCTTCCCCTGGTAAACTGCACATTTAGGAGCATGTCTCCTTCTACTTCCTCTGCAGTGGTAAATGCAGAGGCTTTCTGGCATCACTCTGTCTCCTGTAGAGGGTTATAAAAATGCAGTTAAGCACTGAACCATTTTACAGCCCTGACCACCCCAGCTACAATGAAATACATTAGCAATGCTCCTTGTGGATCCCTTCCAACCCAGGACATTCTATTATTCTATTATTCTTTGAGCCTCCCTTTAAGCTCCTAGAAGAAGAGAGAACAGTCTGCTTTGTGGCCCTGACTCTGCTCAGTGGATTTAGGGGTGAGATCCACATGAACTTGATCTCCACAAAGGAACCTGACAAAAGAAGCAGGGACACAGATGACAAAGTTGATGGCTCAAATCACCATTTGATTCTTTATTTGCTGCTGCCAGAGAAATTATGCTGTTGCAGAGTATTTATATGTTGATGATAACCATCAAAGGCAGAGAGTATATGAAATAATTAAATTTGTAATTACTTACTGCAGTAAAATGCCCCATTCCCCTCTAAGAACTTCCTCTTCTCCCTGTACCTTGCTCACCATCCTGCAAAGCACAGGAAATTAGCAGCTGAAGGTGTTGGATTATAATGATGTCCCAGTGAAGAAAACCCTAAAGCAGTTGGCAACATTAATGTAGATACCTGGGCTTGAGCATGGGCTCTTGCCTTCTGGAAATACAATCTTCTTATATTTACTTGACACTTGCAAAATGAAGATCTAGATGACATGCTTAGCTTCACTAAATGGATTTCTTTAAATAATGCCAACTCTTTCCCTCCTCCCTTTCATTATGTCCCTCCCAAAGTCATTCTCTATAGAGACAGATTATTATTCCACAGGTAGTAATCAGCCAAAAAGCTTTTTGAAGATGTCTTTGTCAAATTTAGCTGAGTTTTGTTTTTGTATAGAGAGGTTTGGGCAAGGAACTACCACTGAGGACAGGTATTTGTGTGTTCCTCTCTCCTATGAAAAGTGCAGGAGTCAGTGCTGAGGGGCTGACAGGGAGAGCTGGTCCCACTGAGCTGTGCCTCAGGAGGAGGGGCTTTTCCCTCCTAGGATCATTCCTGCTCCTTCAAGGTGTGTGGCTCAGTTACTATGCCAAAAACCAGTTCTCAGTGATGGCTCAGGAACAAAAAGCTCACATGTCATGAAATGCATTATTAAATTTCAGTTTTAAGTTTCAGCTTTAAGCTTGATGCTGGTGTTGCTGCCTTAAAACACGTTCCTTCTTCATCCCTTTGCTTTAATTGCTACAGAGTCAGCTGGTCTGGAGCATCCAGCTTGGGTCATCAGGGACCACAATCACTGCTGCTGCACCAAAATCAATTCAATTTGTCTGGTTTACCTCACTGGAGGCCCAGGTCACCTCTTGCATTTGTCCCAAATCAGGCAGGGTTCTGGGTTTCTGTATCCATTCCAAATCAACATCTGACATCTGAAGTGCACTCAGTGCCTGCAAACAGAGCTCCTGAAGAGGTACATTCATCTGACAAACATTATATTTAGTGTCTGCTAAGACAGAGGCTCACTAGAACAGACCATCCACTTAAGCAGAGAAAATATAAGAGATTGTGTTCAATGTACTGTGTACAGGAGTCCCTTTTTCAGCATATACCCTATTAAATTAACTGGAAATGAGTGTTCATCAGTCTCTAAGGGAAAGTGCCTGAAGCCTTTTCTTTTCTCTTCACATCAGACATTCATCAGGCTTTTGATCTTACTGCTCATGACTATGTTGGCTTACAGAAAAGGTCAGGAAACAGCTCTGCAAATACAAGTAGGTTTTCCAAAGGCTAAATCCCTTAGTTCATAGGTGGGAATTTTTCAATAACAAAATGGTCAAATGCAGCAGGTCAATCGTGTTCTTTTTATGCAGTCAAGGTGTTGAGATTGTATGGAGATCTCAAATTCCTCATTGTTTCTCTCCAGAAGCAGAATGAATTCAGAGTCAGGGTAAGCTTTTATTAGTTTTGCATGCTCAAAACCTTCAAGTTTTTCTACTTACTCCAGGCGTCCTCTTCAAGAAAATTCATGCTGATGACTGTCAAATAATCTTCCAGTTTTTGGCAAACAGCTACGTATTTAGGGAAAATGACTGGCCTCAGCTATTCTTTTGAATGTTTCTTTTACTTCTGGTGGAGCATGAATATCTCCTCTGCTTTGGTAAGGAGGTTAGAGAGACATCTAAAATCATTTGCTCTCACTCATTTGCTTATAGGCATGGAGAGAAAGTACAGGTTTGTTTTTGTTTGAGTGTCTCATTCTAGCGCTTCTTGTTATGTAACACTCTACATAACTACTGGGAACAAAACAGATGGGTTTTGTCATAAAATTCTGCTCTGAGACAGATGAATCAGGTGAATCTCACGCAATTCCTTGCTGAATTGGGTGGCAGAGTCCCTCTGCAGAAAGCAGCTCAACTCTCCTACTTTTCTTCTCTGATTTTATTTCTAAAGTACATTAAACACAAACTCCTGAACTCAGGCTCTGGAGAGAAGTTTAAAGCCTCACTTGCAATCTACACATCCCCACTTGGGGAGGGAGAGCCATCATGCAGGCTCCCTGACAGATGACATCTCCTGCAGTTATGACTCCATGAAGGAGCCCTTCTTGTGCTTTGTGAAGCTTTTCCAAGTGATAAATGGTGTTTTCCTGTCTCTCCATATCCATCAAAACCTCTTAATGAATTTGATTGCGCTCTGAAAGTGCACCCTTGCCATAGAAATGAATTAATATCAAGGGGAAAAGTCAGTTTTCTGCTAATTCACATCATTTTTTTCATTTGTCACATTATCTCCACAGCTTTAAAATCCCTAATGCCCTGGGTATAAGCTACTGATTAATGACACAAACTTTCACCACTCATCTCTGCACTTGTATAAAGCATGAAAAATGCAAGGGGGAATCAGCCCATCCTCAGATCTTCTCTGCTCTGCCCTTGAGTCTCTGTGGTGACCTGCTCCAGCAGATGTGTTTGGTGGGATGTCACGGGTAAATTAACAAGTCTGGGAGATTTCAAGTGAAAACCTGTCAGGAAGCTGAAGGAGAAGCACTGCATTGTCAACTCCTTCCTTCAGAGTGAGGGTGATCTAACCCAGTTTCCCCTAGAGAATACAGTCCTGGTGGTGCAGCACAGGGAAGGTTGACTCTTGAGCCCAAGGTCTGCTGTAAAGACCTTGAAATGCTGGAAGCATTTGGAGAAGCAAATCCTCTGGTAAATGCACATTAGCATGAGCTTTTGCAATGGCTTCTTTTTCTCACTAACTTCTTGCACGCAGAAATCCGACCAAATGTTTGCAGAAATCAAGTCCAAGGGAATACAAGCACCAAAATGAACACTTCTTGCAAGAGAAGGGAGTAGAATTTTCCAGACTCCATCCAGGAGCAATGTGTAAAAGCATCTGTAACAGCCCAGGTTTCAGCCTGCTTCCTCATAGTTAATGTACTCAGAATAACATCCAGATTTTGAGTCACTGCAGGCCACCTTATTGCAGGGCCATACTGCTTTTAGGGGAAAACTGAAAGCAGAGATACTTGGTCCCCTTATCATATGCCTCATTGCTAAACAGCCCTGTCTTGCTTAACTGCTCTAAATTATACTTCTGTTCTGTCACATTGACTAATGGGCACTATGGCTGCTATTTTCTTTTTTAAACTAGAGCCAAACTGAAGTCTCCATGGATGAATAAATGAATTAATTTATTTTATTGCAGTACTCAGTCCTCAATAAAATGTCAGAGGTAAAGTGGGGTTATTTTTTTTATGTTCTTGGTTAGGAATATTCTGAGCACATGCTGTACACACGTTTCCTGGGGAAATTAATTATTGTTATTTTATTATTAGAACCGTTGAACACTTGTATGGAGTTTTACATCTTCAAAGCACTTTGCTAACATTTAGCTAATTAATTAAAGTGCATTTCATGCAAATCCATTTCCATCTGGATTTACAATCAGCCCTCCTTTATGGGGAAATTATGTCACACATAAAGTGAACAGAACTGAGGCTGTAGCTGTGAGCAGGAGCAGTGGGAGGTGGGCAGTAATGATGCCTCCACAGCTGTCACCCTTGGCTGGGGTCTGGCAGCTGCAGGGCCCCTCACTGCTCCAGACATCCCTAATACCCAGAGACCCGCAGCTCACAGCGCCATGCACACCCACAGCAAGATTTAGAGACAGCCCAGTGGCCTCATTTCAGAGCAGAGTTTTGGAAGTGTTGACGGCTGCCTGTTGTTGGCAGTGCTCCTCCATCCTGTCTTCATCATGGGGCTGACAGGAGCTCTTTCAGCCTTAGCCCCAGCCAGAGTGATGGCAGTGACATCCTCTAAACGTCTCTGTCCTGCAGATGAAGATCTCCTTCATTGCAGAGACTTTTTTACCCCTGTTGGAGTTCAATGAGGCTTGAAAGACAGTGAGTGCGAGTGACTAAATGGGAACATTGCTTCTCACAATGTGGCACGGGGGAACCTGTGGCTTGTTGGTCATCCCCCTCCAGTGCCCCGTGACAGGGCTGGCTCTGCCTGCCAGCCCAGCTGCCTCCCACATCGAGCTCTTAAAGGCAGAGATGTGCTCAGCCACTTGGATGAGGAGGAAAGACAGCCCTCGATGCACTCAGAGATGCCTTTGCTGCCTCACAAAGGATCAATCCCGGTGCCTCCAGAAGATATTTTGCCAATGACTTTGAAATTATCGACAGCATTTACTCAACGACAGCACAATCGCCAGAAGTATCAGACACAGTTCAGTAGAGGTAAATAGGGTCCTAAAATTGAGGAGCTCCTGCTGTCTCAAATAGATGAGCCACCACACAGCAGCCTCAGCTAAGGGCATCTCCCTGGCAGCCAGCTGCCCAAAACTAAATGTATAGAACATATATATGCATATATATACACACAGAGTGTTACATGTGAAATATATGAGGTGTGATCAATCATCCCATCAAGAATGGTGAAAAACTTCTGTGACAATGAAAAGACCAAAGGGGAAAACCACATCTGTCAGAAATTTTAAAACATATTAGGATTTATATTTTAAAATACATTATATTTTAAAATATATAAAAGGACGATTTACAATACATATGGCCACTAGATTTGTGTGTGGTTCTGAGGAAAATACTTTAAAAAATAAATGTCAAATTACTAAAAAAATTCAATCTGAATGCAAGGCAGAAACATTTAAACAGGAAGAATGCTTAAGCAGCAAAATAATTTGTGTCATGTTTGTCCCATCTCCCATGTTCTTTAAAAAACCCTGGATGTTCTGTCAGAATTTTCACATAAGCTGAACAGTTTGTACACCCAGTTCAGCTTTACTGGATGAAGCTTAGAGAAGTCTGAAACAAGAAATTTGTTGAGAATATTAAATCTTTTATCCTTGAACTCTGTAAATAGCAGAGTGAAAGACACCCTCAGTTCAGCACTGGTGAGAGGACTCTTAGCTGATAGCACAACAGAATTGCTGCCCCAAATCAGTAGCCTCTGGGCTTTGCCAGGCTCCTGCTGCATCGAGGGACAGTGAAGCTAAAATTGTAAAGCTGAGAAATTCCAGGGAAAGAGCAGAATTGGGAAGGGATGTCCTGAAGCCATCAAGGAAGAGAAGGAATGTAGCTTGTAGCAGTGACCTGGTAAAGATGACCCTGAGGAAAAGACTCCAACAAACATTTTAATTTCTTTTTCATTTTTCTGTATGAATCTGAGATTTTGACACTTTGGCCAGTATTTTCCATCTGAAAATTAAAATATTCTCCTTTAGGACTCCAACTATTTTTTATAATATGCGCAGACTTTAAGAAAAGCAGACATATCTTTAACATCTTTTCCCTCCAGTGAAAATGAGTGTTCTCTTAAAAATGGGCTTTAATGAAAACCCTTGATTGGTGTAAGAATCTTTACAGTCACAGTAACATAAGAAGCATGGTGTATTGTGTCTATAATACTTTAAAACTATTCCTCTTCTCAGCTTGTGTCACTGCTATTGGACTCTGTGGTCATACACAGGACAACTGTGCCTTAAGTCCATGAAAATCCTGATCTTTCACTTAAGCAAGAGCAGAAAACCTTTTTGACCCCTGGTGGAGTCAAGAGAGCTGTGTTTTCCCTTACAACCTGTTAAAGATGAATAAGATCTAAGAGGAGAGAAGTAGGGTGAACAAGATCTCAGAATAAGCAGAAGCTCATGGCTGTGTTTGCTTTTTGAATTCTAACAGAAACTGCAACATTAAATTCTAATGAACATTTTTCTCGAAGGGAAGAAGGATCAGGTGAAAGTTTACTTTGAATAGGCATTTTCTGCATTGTGGCTGCATTCCAAAGGGAAGCCTCCCCCTCCTTGTAACGATGCCCTTTGGCTCTTTATGTTATATCTATCTTGGTTTTCCACTTTGATGATCATTTCTAAATTGTTGCTTATTATTGTAATATTGGTTCTTTGCAGAACGCTTCAAGCAAAATGTTTTAAAATACAATGCATAAATACTGTTGTAACTACTACTGATAATCTCTACCATGCCTGCAGGAGATTTCCCAGGCTGGGAAGGGAGGAAATCCCAGAGCTCCAGCAGAGGGCTGAATTCAGTTTCTCTTGTTTGAATATTTTTGAGTGCAGAAACGATCAGATTTCTATGTCTTCATAGGACAAAACAGAACTCCTCATACTGAGACATGAACGGGCTCCAAGGACCACACAGAGCCATGGCCTTGACTCCTGGAGAACAACAACTGCTCCAAGAAGGGTGACAGCCCTGGAAATTAAAGCAGCCTGCAGACAATCTCCAGTTTGGCTGGGGTGTCTGCCACCACATTGAAAGCTGTTTGCCTTTGATCCATTCCCTCTTCAGCCCCAGTGGGCACCTGCTCCTGGTAGGTGAACACCTCCGTGGCATCGAACTACCATGAGCTGCCCATTGCCCTCAGAATCTCTGCTGTGTGCAAATCATGGCCCAGACTGACTTTCCTTTCCCCCAAGGAGGGAAGGGCTCCCCCTCCTACCAGAACAGCCAGCAGGATCAGTCATGAAAGAAATTCCTCAGCAATACAGTTCATACTTGGCTGCTGGGTGCTGGGGTTTCAAAGTCTGGCCACAGTGACTTCCCTTTCCGAAGCACAGGAGGCACAGCTATGCACGGATTATCTCTTGGCAAACACTGGCTTTAGCTAGAGGAATCAAAAGGGAAGTTATTTAAGAAATTATTTTCTTTTCCCTTTATGCCTTGCTGCTTTCTTGCCTTCCTGAGACTCAATTTCTGCGGCTGAGCTTCAATTTTCAGCTCTGTGTCACCTCTCTGAACTAAAGATTGAATTTAGCGCAATCAAATCACTGAAGAGATTGACCCATCAAATTCAGATCTCACTCTACTTTCATGCTTCATACTGCTCATGTGTTTTGGGGTAGCTTGATATTCGAAATGCCTGGTGAATTTTCAGATTGTCAGTATAGTCCAAGAGGCCTCTTGCTCCTTCCCCCTCCTTTTCCTGCTTTTCAAGTCAGTGTCCAGCTAAGGAATTTCTTAGGCATGTTGTCCCATGGTAAAATGATCCTAATGAAGAGGCCTTTTTCCCCAAAACATCATATCTTCCTAATCTGATGGAATCAGCTTGTTCACCTGGAAGGATCAGGTCTGGAGGCTTGAGACTGCAGCAGGCTTGGAGAGACAGATCTAAGCAGGCCA
Organism: Horornis vulcanius; assembly: GCA_013401035.1. Lineage (NCBI taxonomy): Eukaryota > Metazoa > Chordata > Aves > Passeriformes > Scotocercidae > Horornis > Horornis vulcanius. The sequence continues at coordinate 23,447 of VZUA01064415.1, forward strand.
TCAATATGATCTTCTGGTTTGTCCCCATCCCCTTGGTCCTTGCTTTATTGTTGGATACTGAATTGAGCAGTCCATGTACCTTGTTCACGTTTGTCCTCTCTCTAAACTGATGGGAGAGGCAGTAAACAAAGATTCTAGTGACCTACACTCTGTTTTTATGTAATGAACAGACAATATGTGGAACAATCTTCACAGATTGATGCCATGGCTGGCTGGGATCCCTATACAGATGTACCTCTCAAGGCATCCTTTGAAAAAGGGGCCTCATAAATCATTCAGTCATCACCATCTTGAGAGTGCTCATACCCCCTGACCACAGGGCAGGAGCACAGCACCTCAGGGGATGCAGAATGTCTTGATTCAGGGGTTATTTTCATCTCTTTAGGCTGCCAATATCCTGTAACATTTCAACAGCCAAAGAACTATTTGTTCTTGGGCACCATTTTCTGAACAGGGAATCTGTCAAGCACATTTGCATGATTCAGTTTCAGAGACTCTGTTTGTTTAAGCCCTGATCCTCTGCAGGTTTTGAAAAGTCAGTTTTTCCCTGCTTTTGGTAAAGGCTGATTTCTTCCATCCCTGAAAAAAAAAAATCCTGTGAAGCTTAAAATGAACCTTCATTTTCAATCCAAAACAAGCAAACAAACTTTGTTTCCTTCCACACTCAGCTGCCTCCTGTGTTCCTGGAAGCAGGTCTGTAGGTTTGCTGGTGCTCCCAGGCTGGCTGCCTCTCCTCCTTTAGCACACACTGAGTGCAGGCACAGGATCTTCAGGGCTGGCATGAACAAGCTTCCTGGCAGGACTTCTCAGTGAGAGATGAGGAGAAAAAAATCCCACATGAATTTAGGGAACCTCTTTCCTGCCATTTTGTGTCTGGTATTTGGATTATCCTGGGTTTAATTGTCTGGAATGCAACTGAATATGAGCTGGCAGTGTGCCCAGGTGGCCAAAAAGGCTGACAGCATCCTGGCTTGTGTCAGCAGCAGTGTGGCCAGCAGGACAAGAGCAGGGATTGTCCCTCTGTACTTGGCAGTCCTGAGGCCTCACCTCCAATCCTGGGGTCGGTTCTGGGCCCCTCACTACAAGAAGGGCCTGGAGTATCTACAGAGAAAATGGAGCTGGTGGAGGAACTGGAGCATGAGTCTGATGAAGAGCAGCAGAGGGAGTTAGGGGGGGTTCAGCCTGGTGAAAAGGAGGTTCTGGAGTGACCTTGTTGGTCTCTGCAACTCCCAGAATGGAGGATGAGGCTGTAAGGGGGGGTCAGGCTCTCCTCCCATGTAACAAGGGACAGACAGAACATGAAGAATAGCTTCATGTGGTGCCAGGAGAGGTTTAGATTGGGTATGAGGAAAAATTTCTTCACCAAAGGTTGTCAAGCACTGAAAGAGGCTGCCCAGAGCCACGGTGAAGTCACCAACCCTGCCGGTATTGAGAAGATATGTAGATGTGGCACTTGGGGACATGGGTTAGTGGTGGGCTTGGCAGTGCTGGGATGTCAATAACAGCTCTGTCTAATGTTGATTCTCTAGTGTCTCATAAGGAATGGGAGTTCATTCCTAGTAGCAGCCTGAACATAGTCATAGATACTTTTCTACCTGCTGCCCTATTTCCTTTTGGGAACTTAATATCCTTCAGAGTATTCAGGTATCTCATTCAAATCAGCCAGTGGAGATTATGATTTTTGCACAGGCAGAGGCAGTCAGCTGCATGCACAGTGTGGATCCCATAAACCTCATTTTCCCAGGTACACTGTCAGCACAATAGTCCATCAGTCACTGCCTTTTTCCACCACAGCTGTGGTGAGGCAGGGCTGTGCTTAAACCATCTCACTTCTGTCCACCCACATCTAGATCTACCAACCCATTGTCGTAAAGGGTGAGAACCCCTGGCTCCCTTTTCCTTTAGTCTGTGTTTCTAATTCATTCTTGGAACAGCAGCAAATCCCACCCTCTCAGCCCCGCTGGTCCCAGTGGACCAGAATGCTGTTAATTAATTCTAATGAACATCAGACAGCCACTCTCTCTCTACATTGGGACAGGGGTTACTTTTATCTTCATCATTTTCCTTCCTTGATCTGATTTCCTCCCAGCTAAATTAAATCTCTGTCTTCTGTTTCAATTGATTTTTCTTTTCCTGCTCTCTTTTTAACTGAAGTTAGTTTACATAAATGTAAAAGTAACAAGACAATGTCTTGGAAAAGACACATCAGCTATTTAATGCAGCACATGCTGTTGTAAAGCAATAGTAGTGTAGTTTAATTTGTATTTTCATAACTCATTCAGTTTCCCCTCCCCTCTTCCCCCCTAGCCCTGAAAGCTAAATTATATTTAAATGTCATGGGGTGCTGGGAGATTGGCTGAAGCTGCCTGACCCATTGGACCATTCATTTGATGCAAGAGCCATGAAAGACTCAGACTTATGCCACAGAAGCAATATTTCTTGTATTAGCTATTTATGGATTTACACATATTTTCATTTCTCAACAATAAATAAAATAAATAACAGGAACCAAAACGCTGGCAGCATGACAGGGACCTTTATAGGATGCAGAGCAAGGACAAAATTAAAAGCAGAGAGAAAGTAAATAATTCTGTGGACCTCGTTTGTGACATGTGCATGGGTAATTGCTGCACTCCGTGTTTTGAAGTCCTCATTATATCTGTGTGGGGTCAGAGAAGTTGGCGTCCTCCAGAGA